>PVKC010049504.1:0-10724 GCA_004027635.1 Crocidura indochinensis | reverse complement strand
TTCTTATTAATCCAATACATAAAATAAATATAAAATGCACTACAAGCAGCCATTCTCTGGATTAGGAAGAGAGATGCATGAGAGGCCATCCTACTTATTGGCCCCTGTATCCTGCTGGTGGCATCTGCACTAGGTAAACATGATCCCTTCATCTACTATGAGGGGCGGTCACTGCCACACTGTCACTATAAGTTCCAAATAGTCTATGTCGCCCTCTGCCTTTAAAGGACCAAATGGGGGGCCAGAGAGATAGCATGGAGGTAAGGCATTTGTCTTCCATGTAGAAGGTCGGTGGTTCGAATTCCAGCATCCCATATGGTCCCCTGTGCCTGCAAGGGACGATTTCTGAGCATAGAGCCAGGAGTAACCCTTGAGCACTGCCAGGTGTGACCCAAAAACCAAAATAAATAAATAAAGGACCAGATGGAGGCATCTGACAGATGACAGATGACACTGGCCTTGTCTATTTTACCAGCAGCATTTCAACTTACCCATGACAGTTCCATTCAGCCTTACTCATACCCACAGGCCCTGGGCAGCCCACCGGCTCCATTTTTGCACCTGGGACCCTGCTGTCCAACCTAGGTACACAGTTTCTCGGGCCCACGGCTCACAGAATCCCCACAGGCCTCAGAAAGTCTCCCCATATGTGAACCCTATCTCCAAGTACCCACACTGGGTATGGTACAACCTGAATCATTAGAATGTGCTGTGAGAAGAGCCTCAGAGTCACCTTGACAGACAGAGGGGCTTCATCTCTGTTGCTGTCATCCCCTATGGCAGGGCAGGAGGGAGCTCAGGTGCTGCCCTGGCAACTGGAATGTGTCTGGGCTTTCTCATGAAATACGATACAAGGATAAAGAGTTTGCAAATGGAAACTCCATGTGAAGGGAGATGAAGTCTAGTGACTAGGGTGGGGTGTTTGCATGTGCATATATAAGTGAGGGATGTGTATGTGTGTGGGGGGGGAGGGGTGATGGCTTGAACAGGAAGGAGGATGTAGACTGAGCTCCCAGACCTAGAAGCATCTTTATGGGCCTTACAAACAAACACATTGGAGCTAACACAGGACAGAGAGGCCACAAAAGGGGTGCCTGCATGTCAGGGGTACCTGGTGTCAGTAGCACGCCTGGGCAGTCTTGTGACCCCTGCTGAAAGCAGGGCAGCAGACCAGGAGGCAATGGTGAGCCTGCTTGATGGGCAGCTTAGCCAAAGTGATCTGTTGAGGAGCTGGGGTTCAGGCCAACTGCACTCTGCTTGGCTTTGACAGGGCGAGCTTCTAGAAGCAACAGGCCAGGACTGACAAGGTCATCCAGAAAGACCTCCTGAAGGTAAGAAGTTTCCAGTTCATTGAGGGAGCCAATTCTTGCTGCAGGGCCCCATGATAGTCTATGCAGTCACCTAGGCAAGAGGTATCCCATGTCCAGCGTGAGGATTTCACCTTCTGGCCCAAGTCAGGATTCCTCAGGACAGTACAGCTCTTATCACCTCATTCACACAGCCTTAGGAGGGTCTAAGACTGGCCTCACGGATGCAGCCAAGGCTGCCACTATCACTGCCAGTTACTTTTTTTTTTTTTTTTGGTTTTTGGGTCACACCTGGCAGTGCTCAGGGGTTACTCCTGGCTCCATGCTCAGAAATTGCTCCTGGCAGGCATGGGGGACCATATGGGGCACCGGGATTCGAACTGATGATCTTTTGCATGAAAGGCAAATGCCTTACCTCCATGCTATCTCCCGGGCCCCATCAACTACTCTTCTATCTAGTGGAGCATGTGGCCGAGGTCTACTGGGGTGAGAAGACCCTGCTGGCACTTGGAATCTGTAGCAGCTCAGGGTCCTCACAGGAATCCTGCACACACACACACACACACACACACACACACACACACACACACACACACCCCAGATGAGGATACATGTTGGATGGCCAGTTCATTTGGAATAAAAGTCTGTCCCCACTCTAGCCAACATATTTTGAATATTGAGATGGTCAAATCCTCAGCTTACACACATGACTAGCTCAGGATCTGTCAAAGATCCTCACATGATAGAAAGAAGAAACTACCATAAATTTGAGGCCTGTCTTCCAACTTATTTCAAAAAGGACTAAAATTAACTTGGTGCAAGCTCACCATGCAGTCAGCTGAGTGAATGGTTAAATCCCTGGCTAGTGGTATTTCCAACATATGATATATTAAGCAAGATCATAACAAGTGCCAACAATGCCTTAGACAGACTTTCCTGTGCAGGTCTGTCCACTCCATCACCCTCTAATTAGAGTATACTTCAATAAACTTGTTTTACTCTTGCTTAAATGATTCCCCAACAAGTAAAATCTTTTTATAAACCCTGTGCTCAGATCCCTGAAGGGCTCCACCTTCAAATGTCACCTCCCTCTCAGAAACTGTTCCCAACACATGCCACATAAGGTAGTGCCACAGGCTGGACTTAGGTCCTGCGGGCTGCTGCCTTGGATTGGTGCCATCAATTTCTTCTTCTTTAGATTCAGAATGTGGCCTCCATTGGGACAGGCAAAGGGAATACTAGAAACTAGCATTCTAGTTTCAACCCCATAGGGCTTGTCATTACCAGAGCAATGGAGTTCTAGAACTAGAACCTGAAGACATTCCTCCTGAACTAGTAAGTGCTTCATAGTATAATGACACCAGATATTGAGTGTTGGCTACTTTTTTCCTCCTTTCCTTTCTCATTTCCTCCTTCCCTCCTCCCTTCTTTATTTCTCTCTCTCATCTTCCTTCTTTCTTTGTTCTTTCCTTCCTTCCTTTTCCCCTCTCTTTTCTTTCTTCTTTTTTCTCTCTGTCCCCTTCCTTCCTTTCTCTCACCCTTGCTCCCTCCCTCATTCCCCTTCCTTCTTTCCTCCTTCCCTTTTTTCCTCCCTCCTTTCTTACTTCCCTTCCTCCCACCCTTCCTTCCTTCTCCCACTTTTCCTTACTTCTTCCCACCCTTCCTTTCTCCCTTCCTCCCACCCTTCTTTTCCCTCTCCCTCCCTCCTTTTTTCTTCCTTTCTTCCTTCCTTCTTCCTTCTTTCTTTTCCTCTGTTCCCTGCCATTAATGACATCAAAAATCTTGTTTCCCCCAAAATTAATTGATGATGACAATATAAACTTTATAAGAAACCTCATGTCTTCATAATCCTCATTCTTTAAAAACACACTTGCACTGAATCTAGAGAGATGGTCTTTGGTAGGTAGGAGCCTACAGGAAAGTTTTCCTCAGTGGAAAGTTTCTTTGTGCAGTGATTGGCTTTTTGAGAGACAAATAGTAAACCTGGTTTTTCCACTCACACCGGCAAGCATGGGAGAGCAGGTGAATTGGGTTAGCAGTTCTGTTTATCAGATTCAAAGAGGCCAGTCTGTGAAGGCTCTTGATAATAGGCAGAGGCCTCAGAGCAGACACCATCAGAGATGAGGCAGGGGGTACAAAGAGTTCTCTTGTCCCCCACCAAGATACAGTTCTGTCATTCATGCTCAAACTCTTCTAATATTCCATAAACCTGCAGTGAACTCTCACTTCTCAAACCCTTTGAAGGTGGGAGTGGAATTTTGACTAAGAAAATGACTGATCTTAAGGCAGGACAAGGAATCAACATTGCCTCTCATGGGAAAAATTCCCTTGTGCAGCAATTGCAAAATGTAATGATAAAACTTTAGAATGATGTTGCTAATCTCTAAGCAAGCAGTTTTGTGTTTATACATGGATTGCCCTGATCTTGGACACATCACTATCACACTCCCTCAAGGCTGGAGAAATGGTACAGCCAACAGTGTGCATGCAAGTTGTGGACCCTGGCTAGAAACCCTGAGACCTGCGTATGGTCCCTGGAACCCTACAGGAGTGATCCCTAAGCACAAAGCCAGGCATAAGGCAGGATCACACCTCTTCTCATCTTTGACTGTGTTTCTCTGAGATGCCTATATACAATGCTGGGAAGTTAAATATGCATTTTTCTCAAGAAGTTAATATGTTACAGATACTCTTACAAGGTGAGGGAATGCGTTGGAATGAGAGATCAGTTGTAACCAAAAAAATCTAAGATGATGGAGACAGAATAATGTATGCTACTTAAAGTGTGAAAAAATTATCAAAATCTCTTGGTCACATTCTCATGATGTTCCCTGAAGAGGGCGGGAGCCATGGTCCATCTCATGTGGAGTAACAACGCCTGAGAAGCTACAAGGTCATACCCAATGTCAAGTTGAAGGCCAGTCCAGTGATACAACTAGGTCTGTCCTTGCAACCCTGGGCTCCTGGCTTATGCCCTGCCTGCCCCCGTTCCTATGTATGTGTGGATGTCACTTTATAGTTCCCATTGGAACCCCATGAAGTGATCAAATGTGATTTGATTCTGGGTGCCAGCCTTAGCTACATAAAATTACCACCTAAAGCCTCCTTCTCTGAAATATGTATGTTCACCCTACTTCTATAACGAGAGAGCCTGGCTATTATCTCTTGACTCTGCCTGATTTGCACTGCTTCTTAGGAGTGCCATATTCTCTCAAAATATCTTTTTGTACTCAGACTATGTTTCAGTAATTTTCTGTGCAGATAAAAAAAGACATGTCTCTGCATCAGGGTCTAAGAACTTGGGGTATCCCTCCTGAAACACACTCATCAGTTTTTGGTGTCCTCTGTTGGTCTTTCACTATGCCCAGAACTCAGCCTGGACATTGAGTTCAGTCAAAGAGAAACAGAGACTCCCCTACTGTTTTCCCAGGAACTGTAAATCTTTCTGTCTACAGAGGGTCACATGACAGGCAGCCAAGGACTTGCTAGTTGAAAGCCAAACTGCTTTCTGCAAAATGAAGAAAAATGTGGGCAAAACAGACTAATGCATGTTCACATTGGGCCAGCTCCATTGACTCTTTTCTCGAGCAAGATATAAACTGAGTCATGAAAGATTATGGCTACATTGGCCCACACAGCACAAGGCTGGTCATTTCAGGAGGAGAAGATGGGCCGAGGTCTTGCCCTGCCAAAGCCATGCTTGCTGCCTCCATTATCCAGAATCACAGTTTCTCCGATGGCCCTGCCTTATCACTGATCCTCTATGATTCCCTACAGGAACTCTGATCTGACCACACTTCAGATATGCCAGTTCTTGGGATGATATCACCAGGGCTTTTTTAAAGTGAGTGTGGGCACTCTCCTCCATATCTCTGTTCTTCTGGGAGAGCCTGGCAACTATAACCACACCCACAGTCACCATGTTCTAATCTGGCCTTCTTCCAGAAGGCCCTGCAGCTCAGTATCAGTCGCTAGAATTTGTGGCATCATAGCTTTGACTTTCTGGACAATTTCATTTGTTGATGATGTCATCACAAAAGGAACACCCCAATTTAATGACTGGACATATAGCAGCAAGTTTATTAAACCTTCTGCCATTATATTAATGACTTCATTGGTGATATAATAATTTTCACAAATTGCATGTTCTAAACCATGAAGTTTTTTTTTTTTTCAGCAAAGTTCCCCTCCATCAATGTCAATTACTCCAAGGAACTAGAAAATTTTTTCACCTGACATTCTGGCTTTATATTTTGAAGCACTTTGACCCATTCTACTTGGGTCAGTTTTTCCTATGGATTGATCCTTTGGTCTATCTTTGTGAGTATGTGTGTGCGGTGGCCATGTCTATATTTAATGTTTGTCCATATTATATGTAATGTCTGTTTATATTGTATTTAGCTCTTTCTTCTTGTATATGGCCACTTCTTGTTCCCAGTAAGATCATGCCACCACTGCTGCAGTGGTCACACTGGTGCTTATGGTACCTCTCTGGTGTAAGTTTGAAGGATCAATATAAATCTGCCCACCTGGACTTGCTGTGAACAGCCCACTGCATGGAAAGTGGGTCTCGGGAAGCACCATTGGTGTGTGAACTGCTCATGGTCCTCTTCAGTGGCTCAACCTACATGAAGGTCTCCTGCTCTGTGTCATCACTCTGATTGCCGCTGCTGTCAGAGTCACTCAAGTCTTTGAACTGCCAGTCATCCTCAAAGAAGAAGGCAGGCATACCACTGTTGCTATTGTGCTCTTGGTGGTCATTTTCTACCACTTCAATTCACAGCTAATTTCGGCTTTTGAGAGTTCCTTGGATGTAGGACATTTCTTGATCTGTGAATACTGCAAGCCATTTTTCAGACTCCACAGACTGTACTGTACTGTGAAGTTAGGATTTGGAATTTATCTACTCTTCTCAGACTATCTTAAAAGACTTAGGGGATATAGATACCTTCTTTGTATACTTCTTAAGTATCTCTTTAATATGTATTTACTTTATGGTATATTATGCTTTCCTCCTTTTATTTGGATTTGCTAGTAGAAATTCTTAGAAGACAGTAGAGATAGTACCCATGATGTTTTTGTGCTTTTGATAGAACCAGGATAGGAATTATTGGTTTATTATCTTCCTTTTAGGCCTCAATAGTATCCAATGGCACTGTTCCTTTTGCATAGGTGCATTAAAATCAGAAAATATTAGAAACTAAGAATGGGAAACTCACTGGGAATGAGTATTCAGTAATTTCTTGCTACCAAGAGCCTTCCACCTTGAACATTTGCCTTGGTGACTTGACTTAGGTGTTTGTCACTTGGACATCAGAATTTCACCCCTGAACCTTGAGTCCAGCACGGTTCTCTGCACCCACACCAAGAATAGACGGTCTACCAGTACAAACCCAGAATCTACACCTACTGGCCACAGTCTTGTCTCTCCTCTCAATATCTTGAAAAGTTCTGGAGATCACATTATCTCCCAACCTGAAGAAGAATGGGGCAGACCCTCTTCTAACAGGATCCTCCTACAGAGGATAAGAGGCCCAAGACCACCTCTGGTTCATCATTTTGATTTGACCTTCATATCTTTATATTGGTCAACCCTAGGTAACCCTGACATTACAGGGAGACCATAAAGGCAGGTTGGCCTAGGAAAATTGAAGATCATCTAGGAATGAATGGAACTGTCTAAGCACTTATTTGGCTAGGTTGGGCTAACCTGCTAACCTGACAGTGAAAACTGTGTTTGAGGAGAACCTTTCTTGGGACCTTGAAGAAAGACTATGGGGTAAGACAAATTAGTGTGCTTGGAGCCTATAGATAATCTTAAGGCAGGAAGCTTCATGGGTAGAAATACCCTGTTTTTGGCCAAAAGTTTTTTCTTTGTATTTTCCCAACTTTTGCCGCACCTATGCAAAATATTGCCAACCTTTATCTTTATCTTTAGAGGCATCTACCTTAATCTTAGAACCATGGGATGTGAATTATTTTTGTTTTTCTATAAATTCAATTAAGGGAAGATGTTGGATTACTGGCCCCACCCTAATTAATATTCACATTCCACCTAGGGTGTGTTCTGGTTATTGAATTATTTACTACTTGGTATTCTTCTCCCACCCTAGGGTGTGGCCTAGTTCTTGTGAATAAAAGTAGGGTTCTGAGGAAGGCAGGCGCTCATTCTCAGTCTTCCTCCATTAAGCTGCTTTCCTTCTAGGAACAGAAGACTTGTGTGGTGGGATTTCTGGCTTGAGTGTTGGATTTCCTGAGTCTGTTCTTGTACCTTTTCACTGTGTGGATTATTTCCCGCTTCAATGTTTGCTTCCAACCCAGAGTTTCACCAGGTCCCGTTTTGACTCGGCTTGCAACAAATGAGTTTACTTATGTACTTTTTCTTCTTTTCTTTCTTTTTTCTCTTTTCTTCTATTTAATTTTTTTCTTTTCATTTTTCAATAACTGCTTCCATTTACCTGAAAGCCAATATATTGTGACCAACTATGTCAACTATGTAATGTATTTTCTTTAAATAAATTGTTAAAGAAAGGAAAGGAAAGACAGTATCAGCCATGGGCTCACTTTCAGAATCTTTTCAGTTCCACTATCCACAGATGATTCTTTATCAGAAATTTGATTCAATTTTATTGCCTCTGCCCAGAGCCTGGGGCTGACCCCTGAGCCTGTTAGTCACTTTTTTGTCCATGTCACAACACCTGCCAAATAGGTAAATTTGGTATCTTTCTGGGGAGGGGGGGGGTTAATCTTATCTTCTAGTGCTTTTTATCATCAGCATTTATTTTAAAAAATTGCAGTATCAGCTGATTGACCTAATTCCAATAGCTGAGAGGAATAAAAGGGAGAGACGGGTCTTGGACCCTGGGTTGTTGAACTCTAAGCACCAAGGGGTTGGGAGTACCCAAATTTAAAAGACAAAAAATGGGGCCAGAGAGATAACATGGAGGTAAGGTATTTGCCTTGCATGCAGAAGGTCTGTGGTTCGATTCCCAGCATCCCATATGGTCCCCTGAGCCTGCCAGGAGTGATTTCTGAGCATAAAGCCAGGAGTAACCCTTGAACGCCACTGGGTCTGGCCCAAAAACCAGGAAAAAAAGAAAAAGAAAAAAATGAAATACTAAAAAAGCTTAATGTGGCGGTAGGTGAATTTTAGTCACTTGGAAAGGGCTAGAATTTCCATGGTGCTGGGGGCAGAGGCCCAAGTGATCAAGGTACACCAGGGGAGGTGTTCGCTCTAGCAGCTGGCATTGAGGAAGGAGGAAGATCAGTGGCAAGTCCAGGAGGTTGAGATCAGTCCCTCCTGATGGCTGCCTCAGGCTCAAGAAGACAGTCCCCAGTCCTCAAACCTCTCTTCATTCTGAGGTTGGGCTTTCATGGACTGTACTAGCTCTGCCCATCCCTCAGACCCCAGATGTTAGGATCCCCCTAGTTCAGTCCTCACCACAGTATGATACTCATCTCTGAGTCACCCTTTGATTGGGTCCACTTCCTCTCTGTATCCTGTTATTAGCCAGACCATTCCTTCTCTGACTGTGTATGCTTGTCTCGAAGATAACTGTTGGAGGAGCTATGGGAAGGCCACGACTCTGGTAAGGGCACGGCCTTGCCTCCAATGCCAGTCACTTGTTTAGTACAACCTCCAGTGCACAGTCATAAATCTCTACCCCCCTCTCACACACACACACACCCAAGCCAGAGCTGAGCTTGAGGTCAGGGCCATAGACTCAGCTCCTTTTTTCCAGGGCTCTCGGTCTATTGCCATGGAAACCCACAAACTTCTATTACTTCTGTGAAGTCAAGGAGCATGTTCATTGCGCAGGAGTGAAGATGTACAGATGAGCGAGAGAAAGACAAACAGCCCGTCGCAGCCCAGACATTGGCTGTTTTATGTGTTCAGTGCTCCTTCTGTCAAGAGAATCAGCCACAGCAAGGGCTGCTGCATTGTGCTTGCCGTTCAGGTGCCTTTCAGGCCCACTGACTTCCCTCACCACTACCCAGCCTGTCCGCTTCTTCAGGCTGACTAGCTGAGCTGTTTTCTAGTATTGCGAACAATCCTTGACTATCTTCCATCCACTTTTCAATATCTCCTCTTGCCCTGCTCAAGATGCACATTGTCTAGGTATTGGGTCCATTGCCAAGAGAGGATAGATACATGAGCAGACACATCTCTGGCTACATCCTTGCTTTCCTTTAGCTCAGCCAGTGCCTAGCAGAGAAGAAACAACGCTGGGCCGAAGGACACACCTTTGCCCATCCCAGAATTCCCCCTGGGAGTCACTCTGCTTTAAGCCATGGGACTCTGCTCTGGATTGGCCTAGCACAGGCTCAGGCAAGGACAGCCACAGGCCCAGGAGGTGACTGGGAGAGGAGCCAGGATCCTAGCCCTTGGGCCAGAGCTTCATCCTATGGCTGCTGTCCCAGATTAAACTTCTGGGTCTGGGCAGGGACCAGAAAGTTCGAAACTGGTCATTCTGCACGCTAGAACTACTGGAGTCAGTGCGAGGATCTGGGGACTCTCTGGAGAGAGAATTGGGCTCCGGCCTCAGACCCAGGCTCAGCAGGCAGGTCTGGCCCGGGCCCCCACCCCTCCCCTTCCCACGCGCTCTGCTCCCTCTCTCTGCTCGCTTGCTCGGGGCGCTCGCTCAGGGAGCATAGGGAGCCCTAACCTGTCGGGCCGGTTTTGAGTGACTGGAAGGCGGTGCTGAAGGATGCACTGCCGGGCCGGTGCTGGGTCTGCGCTTTTGGTGGTCTGAGCTTGGTTCCTTCGGCCCCCAAACCCGCCTGCCCGCCGACCCCATGCCGTGCGCGCCCAGCCTCCTGGCGCCCTTGCTGGGCCTGGCCCTGGGCTTGACCCTGAGCCTGCCTGGAGCCGGAGTCGCTGCAGACTGCGGGTCCTTGGACCCTGCTGAGCGCCTGGCGTTCAGCTCCGTGGCCCGGGCTCGGTGGCTGGCCCCTCGAATCCGTGCGCCGGGACCCCTGGACGTGCTCTACAGCTCGGCGCGCGGTTTCCTTGACTTAGTGCAGCGGAATCCCTTCCCAGCGGGTGAGTCGCCCCTCCCAGGGGCCCTGGCAGGTGGGGGACCTGGCAGTTCCTGATCTCCCCCACCCCAGGGGCTGCAACCAGTGCCATCAGACACTAGGTGACAAGGGCATTCTCCCCACACCCTTCCTCCTTCCTGAAGCGCCTGGACACCCTTTCAGGTCTACAGTACAGGCCTTCCTGAGTGACCTTGGGCAAGCCCCTTTGCACCAGCCAATCTTTCTCTCAAAGGAGAGGCCCGGGGGTGTGGTGAGGGCCCATAGAATCCCAGCCCACCTGTCCCCTACCTCGAGATGAGAGGTGTCCCCACAAGCCAGGTAGACTCTGCTTTCCATTCAGTCTAGCACAAAGTCCTCTCCACCTACCCAGGGCCCCAG
>PVKC010049503.1:0-10724 GCA_004027635.1 Crocidura indochinensis | reverse complement strand
CCACTGGTTGTTCAGTAGCAGGGTGTTTAATTTCCAGTTGTTAATGTTTTTCTTCTGTGTGGCTTTGTAGTTCACATCTAATTTCAGAGCCTTGTGGTCGGCAAAGGTAGCTTGCAAGATTTCTATCCTCTTGATTTTGTGGAGGTATGTTTTATGTGTCAGCATGTAGTCTATCCTGGAGAATGACCCATGTACATTGTAGAAGAATGTGTATCCAGGGTTTTTGGGATGGAGTGTCCGATATATATCCACTAGTCCTCTTTCTTCCATTTCTCTATTCAGGACTAGTATGTTTTTGTTGGGTTTCAATCTGGTTGACCTATCAAGTGTTGATAGGGCCATGTTGAGGCCTCCCATAATTATTGTGTTATCATTGATTTCTTCTTTCAAATTTGTCAGTAACTGTATTAGATAATTTGCTGGTCTCTCATAGGGTGCATATATGTTTAATAGTCTGATTTCTTCCTGTTGCACATATCCCTTGATTAGAACATAGTGTCCATCTTTGTCCCTTACCACTTTTCTGAGTATAAAGTTGGCATCATCAGATATTAATATGACCACCCCAGATTTTTTGAGGGTATTGTTTGCTTGGATGATTTTCCTCCAGCCTTTGATTTTGTGTCTATGTTTGTTCTGACTATTCAGATGTGTTTCTTGTAGGCAGCAGAATGTTGGATTCATCTTTTTGATCCACTTTGCCACTCTGTGCCTTTTAATTGATGAATTTAGCCCATTAACATTGAGGGAGGTGATTGTCATAGGATTTAATGTCATCTTTGTAGACAAGTTTCCTGTGATTGTAGGTCTCTCTTGTCTTAGAGTAGACCTGTCAGTTTTTCCTTTAAGGCTGGGTTATCATCTGTGAAGTTTTTAAGCTGTTGCTTATCCATGAAGCTATGTATTTTTCCTTCATACCTGAATGTGAGTCGGGCTGAGTGCAATATTCTCGGTGAGGCATTCATTTCATTCAGTCTTGTCACAATATCCCACCACTGTCTTCTGACCTTGAGAGTTTCTTGCGACATGTCTGCTGTAAGTCTTAGGTATGCTCCTTTGAATGTAATTTCCCTTTTTGACCTTGCTGCATTCAGTATTCTATCTCTATCTGTGGGATTTGTCATTGTAATGATGATGTGTCTGGGGGTGTTTTTCTTTGGGTCTCGTTTCCCTGGTACTCTTCAGGAATTCAGGATTTGGTTGTATGTAGTTGTTAACTCTGGTAGTATCTCTTTGATGATGTCTTTGACAGTTGATTCTTCCTGGTGATCTCCTACTTGGGTCTCTGGGACTCCAATGATTCTTATGTTGTTTCTTTTGGGTTTATCAAAGACTTCTATTTTCATCTGTTCACATTCCTTGAGTACTTTTTCCATTGCCTGCTCATTTCTCCTAAGGTTCTTTTCCCATTTCTTCTGCTGTGTTGAGTTTTTCTGCATCTCATCTTCCAGTAATCCGATTCTCTCCTCAGCTGCTCTTACCCTGCTGTCGAGGGCATCCACTGAGGTTTTCAGTTGAGCTACCATGTTTTTCAGGCCTGCCATTTCAGTTTGAAGTTTTCTGAGTTCTGTCTTTGTATTCTGTTCAGATCGATCTATGCTTTCTTGGAGTTTTACAAACATATTCCATATTTCTATTTTAAATTCCTTATCTGAGAGGTTAAGCAGAGGGTTGTGATTTTTAAGGTCGTCCAAGCCATCATCTTCATTCTCGGTGCCTAGTGTTTGCCTACGAACTTTCCGCATTGTCGCTCTAGTAGTGTGGTTTTTCCTGCGTTTTGTGATGGGGTTTATTGGTTAGAAAGAGTGGGGCGCCAAGAAATCAGGACAGACAGAAGCAGGAAAAGAGTCCCCTCGGTCCTTAGTGTTCTTAGCAGAGTGCAGCAGGGCGGAGTCTCCTGCAGGAGTAGCACTCAGCCCTCCAATTGGGAAGCTCTATAGCCAGCCAGGTCTTACTCACTCAATCGCTCGCTGGCAGCTTCAGAGTGAATGGTTTCTGGGTTCGCTTCCCAGGGCTCTGTTCTCAAGGGAGAGCTCCAAGAAATCAGGACAGACAGAAGCAGGAAAAGAGTCCCCTCGGTCCTCAGTGTTCTTAGCAAAGCCTACTAAAACATTCTTATAGTGAGGCACTGTAGTAGGAGTTCATGGCTTCCAAACACATTCTGCAGCTGTTTTCTGTGGGTAAAAGCATGAGAACATTATTACAGGCATCTATAAAGGGCAGTTAGTTGAAAACTAATTTTATCTAATATACTTTAATTTAAGCAGCTGTATTCATTGCTATAGGTCTCTTTGAAGTATAAAAAAGAATATAAGCTGCTGGAGATTTTACAAATGAGTGGAGATTTCTGAAACTCTTGATCATCAAATTTAAACCAGCATTGTCTTGCTGCATTTTTACAATAGGCTATGCAATGACCTTTATACATTTCCCATAATGGTTCTAAACAGAGAATAAGTTGTATTCTTCAGTGTTGTTCATAGAATCCATAACATACTGTGACAAGTCATGGTTTTCTAAAGGAAAGTGCATGTAGGTCTGAAGGTTTTTTCATTTGCTTGCCATTGTAGGAAAAATACTTCAGATGTATTAGAAGCACAGGTGGCAGTTTTCAAATTTCTGTCCTTTTTAAAGAATCCCACTGTGTGTTTCAGTGACTGAAATAAAGCCTATTATAGTCTTTCAGTTTGTATTTTTTTGAAAAATAATTTAAGGCAATCTTGCAATGTGCATTTATCTGTAGATGTCAATAGCAAGGATAAATGCATTAAAATCTCAAATGTCCAAGATTCTTCATGACAGGTGAGGCACTGGACTGAGAATTGGAAGTGGCCTTGGAAAAGTATAACAATAATAGACTCATTAAGCTGCTTCTATCTCAGCCTAAATTGCTCTGCAGCTTTTAAGTTAACAAGATGATCATTATTTTATTTTCCTCTTTTTGTCTTTTCTGCCTATAAGCTTTATTCAGGTCTTCATGAAGACCATTCATCATAAATAGAAGTAGTGCATGTGGATCTTGTTGACTGTTCCCTGCAAATTGGTCATTTAGCTTCCCAATGGTTATCTTAAAGTCTTTTGGGTTGATATGTCTGTGCTGTCCTATCTATGAGGCTTTCATAATTTTTACCAAATTCTTTTGCCACTTTGCATTTATGTCCCAATAGATTTAACCTGTTAATATCATTCTTGTAATGGTCCTGCTTAAAATGATTGGTCAAATTTCAAATATTACACAAGCATTGTAATATTGTGCTCATGTAACAAGTGTTTCCTAAATTATGAAGTCCAGTGAGAGCCATACCAGTTCCCTTATCTTCCAAGGTTCTGGAGTCAGTCATTTCTAATCCCTAGAGTCTCTGCCTCAATGTGAGGTGTTGGTTGTTGTTCTGATTATCTACAAAGGTTGCTGTGGTTTCCTACTCTCATCCTCTCAAGTAGTCTGTGTTGGGTCTGGGGGAGGCATGCAGTCTTTGGTTTTAAGTGTTCCTTTTCATGTATCAGTGTCTGGGTT
This sequence comes from Crocidura indochinensis, assembly GCA_004027635.1. Lineage (NCBI taxonomy): Eukaryota > Metazoa > Chordata > Mammalia > Eulipotyphla > Soricidae > Crocidura > Crocidura indochinensis. The sequence continues at coordinate 7,210 of PVKC010049503.1, read as the reverse complement.
TCATCATTTGTGAGAGTCCTGTTTCTGACAAGGCATAGTGGGACCCAAGTTTCTTGGCAGGGTTGCCATCTGTAGAAGCATAAGCATATCTCTTTCCTCAAATAAGGAGCAATCCTTATTCATTCATTATCTTTATTCATTCATTATCAATTTTTACTCAAATAGGTGACTTAATTGTTTTTTGTACCTGTGTATCCCCTTGAAAGTGTATTCCTGCAGGTGTGTATGACTCTCCTTGGGGTAAACTCAAGAAATTTAGTGAAAATGGTGTTAAGGCTAAAAGGTTCATTGATCACATGCCCCTTTTCCTGTATTTTAATATTTGAGTTTTGAGGATTCTGTAAGCGTTTTCAACCATGCCTTGTCCTTGAGGGTTGTGTGGAATCCCAGTGATGTGTTTCAAACCACCATTCATCCTGGATGGGCTGCACGCGAGGCAAATGCCCTATCGCTATGCTATCTCTCCATCCAGTACCACCTGTGGCTATTTTAAACCAGTGCCTGGTAGAGTATATTCATACAAACATTGTCATTTTCTGCCCAAAGAGATGGCTAGTAGAATAACATCCATATAGTAAACCAAATATGTCTGGAGAAACTTTATGCGAACTGGATGTAAGACCACATTAACAAAATATTGACGCATTGTGGGTGAGTTAGTCATACCCTGAGGTAAAATAATCCCCTGGAATTGCTGCATTGGAGCCATATTGTTGGGAGAAAGAACTGAAAATGCAAACCGCTTTGTGTTGTCAGGGTGTATGGGATTGTTATTTAAAAAAAAAAAAAAACAGTCTTTCAATCAATTGCCACCACAAACTAGTCTTTCAGAATTCCTGCTGGGGAGGAGAGGCTAGTTTGCAATGGTCCCATGAGAAGTAAGCTTGTATTGACAGCTAATTAATCCATTAAAAGTCACCAGCTGCTTAACTTCTTTTGAATGACAAAAACATAAGAATTCTAGTCATAAAATGATATCTCAATGTGTCCCAATTTAAACTGTTCCTTAATCAAGTTTTCTATAACCTATAATTTTATAATGTTCACAGACCACTGGGAAATGTAAATGGGCACATTAGATTCACATTGGATAGAAATAGGTGCTAGACACTAGACCCCAGTGACCCCAATTAAAAAGGTGAAGACTGGTAAACTGGTAGGCTGGTAGACTGGGGGGGGGGAGGTTGGATGAAGAAGGTGATACCCACACCCCATTATCTGTACAAATCATACCCAAGAACTTCAAAGAAATTAAAGTCATGTATAGTAGGAAAGTAGCTTTTGGTTCTTGGGACAAATGTATTTGGGGTGTCTTGTGCTTTATCAGACAAAGGATGAAGACAAAACAACACCTATTCCCTCTGGGCCATACAGTATATCTTGCAAGGCCCAATTATGGGGTCAGTGTTGTAAAGATATCACAGATAACTGCTCCTTAGTCAAACATGACTTCAAACTTCTTTCCCTGAATTTCAATGGTTAACATTGGGTGCTCTTCTTTAAGCTTAGATGTAAAGGCTATTAAACAATTAACGGAGACCTGGGAGGGGGAGGTTGTGTTCCCAAAGCCTCCAACCCTGATGCTATCAGAGTAGCCAGGCATAGCATAAGAAAGTAATAAACTGGGGCCAGAGCAATGGTGCTGGGCATAAGGTGTCTGCCTTGCAAGCACTAGCCTAGGACTCACCGTGGTTTGATCCCCCGGCATCCCATATAGTCCTCCAAGCCAGAATCAATATCTAAACCCATAGCCAGGAGTAACCCTTGAGAATGACTAGGTGTGGCCAAAAAGCAAACAAAAAAAGAAAGTAATAAACTTTGAGCTATGTTCTCTCCTTTTTCAAAAGTCCAGTCAACATAGTCATTACCAGTATTATTATTTTTTTATTATTTAATAATTATAATTAGTATTTTTCAAGAATGATTAGAATCTATAATTCCTAGATGGACAGAAATACCACTAATAGCCCGACTGATTTCTCCATTATCAAGCCTGAAGGGATTGGCCCAATTAAGCCAGATCTTAGTTCATAAGGGCATTGGGATGGTTTCATAGTCACAGTCTCAGGGCAGGAGATGTACAAGACAAAGCTTCCTGTGGTAGCAGGCTGTAATTAGTCTATGAAATATAGCTCCCTTGGCTCAGGCCAGGAAGCTGAATTATTATTGCCTAAAAAGTTCCTCAATTTTGTGGGACCTGGGTTTGACCCATTACCCATTTTTCCAAGACTTGATGATTAGGTCTCAGCTTTGAGAGTGCAAGTCCAGGAAGACTCCTGCAGTCTCTACCCAAATGTCCCAGTTTGCCACAATTAAAGCATCTGAACTGAACTTATGGGTCTGGGGTTGGACCTTTTCCCCTGTTACTTGAGACATAGTAAGATGAGAAATAATCTCTGAACCAATGGAATCATTTGCCATATCCTGGACAAAGTCCAGGTGGTTTCCTTGGATGGGGAATATTGTTTTTCACCTCTGTATCCTCTAGAAGTATAGCCATTGTCATATCCTTAAACCAAATAGGAACTAGATTCTTTATCCAAGGTGGAATTATCCACTTGAGTAACCACGAAATCATCCCAGGGAACATCTCACCAGTTGAAGACAGGGTCCCTGTTTGGGCACCAGGTGTAGTGGAAGTCTCCTGCCCTAATTCCGGAGGTGATTGGTGAACATGGGTCTGGAAGCAATGCTGACATAGGAAATAATCCACACAAGGTTTGGGAGATAAAACAAGTTCAAAACTTCCACCACAAGCTCTCTATAAGCTGGCAAAGATATCAACAGGCAGACAGACTAGCTGTGGAACCAAAACTGAAAGTAGCCTCTCTGACCCAAGGTCTTTATTAGGAAGAGTAGGACCATTCCCATGATTGGAGAACAGGTAGGGCTAGGAGGCCAAATCAGAGGTATTTCCCACTCCAGCGGATAAGCACAAGTAAAGAAGAATTATCCTGAATAAAGTAAAAACTGGTTGCTACAACATTCAGTGATTTCACAAAACTGAGACCATGAATTCCAGATCATGGCCTTAAAAAACCAAAGCCTGGAAGAACTAAGACCCTCTTGTCACAGTAATAAGTGAAGTAGAAGGGGAAGCCAAGTTCTAAGGGATACAGGATAATCCACATATCCACAGACTGATGAGTGATAAATTTCTTTTTCTCTCTCCAGGTTTCTGATCATTCATTCCTAAGGAAGGCTTGAGGTTAGAAGATCCAGATTGGGAAGTACGCTTTCCAAGGTGGAATAGTCACAATTGTCTCCTTTCTACCCGTAGGATTGGTCTGGCCTGTGCCCGGCGTCTGGCCCAGGAAGGGGCCCACGTGGTAATTTGCAGTCGAAAGAAGGAGAATGTGGACAAGGCTGTGACCATGCTGCAGGGGGAAGGGCTGAGTGTGACTGGCACCGTGTGTCACGTGGGGAAAGCCGAGGACCGAGAACGGCTAGTGACTACGGTGAGGCACTGGAATTCTGTTGTGGACACCAAGGAGAGAAACCCTTAAGGCACTATTTGAATTGTCAACTGGGTTGCTGCGGACTTTTGTCACAATTAGATAAAGTCCCTAAAGCAACCTTAGTGGGTAATTATTCCTCACTGGGAAATTAAGCGGGAGCATGAGCGGACAAATATGAAATATAAATTATGAAATATGAAATGAAATAAAGGAAACCACACAAAATCACATGGTGAGACGAGTGGCGAGAAAGAGACCAAGAAGAGAGTTTATTTTTACATGGGCCTATATATAGGCAGATTTTAGCAATGCAGGGGGGTAGCCAGGGAGAAAAGAAAGGGGGATGAACTAATAAGATCAGATCTAGAATTAGCATATGAAGAGATGACAGCTTTCTGTTTTGGGTAAGCAGAAACCAGGTACCTTCAAGGAAGTAGGAGCAGAGATCACAAAGGGCTAATCAGCAGGAGACTTTTGGCGGGGTTGATACTGTCTTCCTTTGTTAGAAAGAAATACTGAGGCCTGGTTATAGAGAGAGCAGGGTCACCCACGTGATGGGAGTATAATAGAAATATCGCCAGCAATCCACACAAAGGATTCATCCATAATAGACCTCTAAGCGAGCCTTCTAGCAGATGTTTCTAGGAAGAAAGAGTTAGACTGCACCAGGGAAGCCAGAAAAGCACATCTGGTGTGTGCCTCCCTAAGTGGGGGGTAGCACTGGGTGCCACCCATTCCCTGCCCAGGAGTCTACAGTGCCAAGAAAGGAGGCATTCAGGAGGTGGAGGAAGAGGAGGAGGAGGACAAAGGGACAGTTCCAAGGTGGTGCTGAAGAGGAGGCCTGGCCTTTACAACCACAGATGCTCTGTGAAATCTCAGGCCAGCCCCTTCCAAAGGTTCTCCAAAAAAGGAAGGAAAGGACTTGGAAGAGGCTGTAGGAAAGGAAATTCTGATGTAATAGAGTTCTCAGGGAAAGGGAGCTTCAGGAGATAGTACAGATGTGAGCTGTTCTGGGAGTATTTAGGGAGAAACCCCACCTCTATTACCTGGCCCCTCAGAACCTGTTTCCTAAAACAGGACACCACCCCTCTCTCTGCAAGGTTCTCTTGGGTTTGCACTGGCATTGCTCTTGGTCTTGACAAAAAAAAAAAAAAAAAAAAAACACCTTTTTTGTTTTGTTTTTAGGTCTGACCAAGTAACACTCATGGATTGCCCCTGGCTATGTGCTCAGAAATCGATCATGGCTTGGGGGACCATATAGTGCAGACGGGGCTCAAACCACGATCTTTCCTAGGCTAGTGTGTGCAAGGCAGATGCCTTACTGCTTGCGCCACCACTCCGGCCCCCAAAAATCACCTTTTGAACAGCAGATCCATGTGGGTCCCCAGACTCTGGATCTTGGTTGTCCACTTCTCCCCCACAGGCCCTGGAACACAACAAGGGTGTGGACTTCCTGGTGTGTGTGGCAGGTGTGAACCCTATTGTTAGAAGTACTATGGGGACCAGTGAGCAGATCTGGGACAAGGTAAGTTGGGGGAGCCACTATGGAGCAGGACTGTCAATTGAACTCTCTTTGTCCACTCCCATATGTTACCCTCTTCCCTCACAATCTCATAGCCTCCTTCTAGGAACATAAATAGGACTGTCTAATGCAATTCTAGGCCCACATTCAGGATCCCTGTATATCTCTGGTATACACCCTCCACTCAAATAATTCCTCTAAGTGTGGCCCAAGGTAGGATAAGGCTCTCTTTCTTGCCCAGGGATATAATCACCAAGGCTCTGTACCTGAAACACAATTGGTCTCACTGCCACGGATGCTTTAACTGAGTAATACTGATGTGGTGGCCTGAACCAAGAGAAATGTGGGCATTGATTTCCAAGATTAGATGTCCAAGATCAAGGCCTGGCAGTGATTTCTGATGAGTATCTTGAAACCTCCCTAAAAGAAGCTGTTTCAGCTTCATGAGCTGCAGGTGAGTTGCACTATCTTCTGGATGAAGTGTTCCTGTCCTTAGTATCACCTGACCTGTGCCTTCCTCTTCCCCTGCCCTCTCCCTGTGTGCAACTTTTTGTGTGTTTTGCATGAGAGTGGGCACGCATGTGGCCATCTGGATGTTTGTGCATAACTTCGTATATGCACAGGTGTGTTTACATGTATGTGACTAAGTAAGTGTGTGTGCGCTCGCAAGTAAGGAGGTGCGTGAGTATTTGTGTGTACCTGAGAAAGTGTGTGAGTTTGTTTATGTGTGAATGTGTGTGTCTAATGTTCCCCTTTTATTAGGCCAATATTCATACTGGATTAGGCCCTTTCCTGTTGATAACATCCCCAAGCATCCTCTTTCTACCAGGTCACTTTCTGACATCCTGGGCTTAAGATGTAGCATATCAATTTGGGGGCACACAATCCATCCCACAAAACAAGAACTCCACAACTCAGCTGACAGATGCCCTCCCAACCAGCTAGGACCAATGCATAGAAAAAGCTCAATCTGAATCCCATATACCTGCATCCTCAGGAGAGTCTACCCATGCCTATCAGAGCAACACTGATCCTACTTGCCTATGTCAGGTGACATCACCCCTATATTCTAATGAAAAGTCTTGTGTAGACAATGAGATCAATTTTGACTAATGTTCCTCTCCTGCCCCATATGCTCTGATTCCAGATCCTGGAAGTGAATGTGAAGGCCCCGGCCCTGCTGCTGAGTCGGCTGCTGCCCCACATGGAGAACAGAGGGTGAGAGAGAGAAGGATTTGGGGCGAGTTGTTGGTGTCCATCATTGGATGAAGTACTGAGTAAAGGGGACTGACTGAGGCAACATAGATCTTTCTATTGGGAAGCCAGCTAAGGAGAGTCAGTAAAACCAGAACAGCAAAGAGTTTTACCTCAAACTCTGGGTCAGAAATAATAGCCAGAGAATTCTGCCTGGAACGGTCCCCCTCTCAGTTGGAGTGGCCAGGGCATCTGGAGCAGGTCAAGAGACCACAGAGAACTCTGGGGCTGCAGCAGCTCAGGGCACAGAATTCTGATGCTAGCACACTCAGCTATGCCTCTGATGGGAACAGCCAAGGTCATCATCCTGCTCTGCTCTTGTCTGTGGACTTTTTCCTAATCCTGTGACCACTCTGCCACTCCCACTAGACAGTAGCCAATGAGATCACATGCTTCTCTTAAGCTGCCCAGTGGGGCAGAGGCCCACTTCTTTCTAACCAGGAGTTGGGCCTGTGGCTGCTGTGGTGCTCTGCACTAACAATGGCAAATGGGGCTTTCTCTGACATTCCTCCAGAGACCCATTTGATTTCCTGAGCAGGAGTCATCTGACTGTACCCTGGGGGCATTTTGGCCTCCAGTTTGTCATCAGTAGAAATTGTCTTTTGTCTTGAAACTTTTCCTCTAAGTCTTCTAAAGACCCCATTCAAAAACCCCATTCAATTTTATTAACTTGGGTCGGTCTTATATTTGTTCCAAAAAATAAGTCTCTGAGAAAATCTCAGTGCTGAAGGCCAGCGCTGCCTAGTTACCGTATATTCTGGAGTATAAGATGACTGGGCATATAAGACAACCCCCAACTTTTCCTATTAAAATATAGGGTTTGGGGGGCCAGAGCAGTGGCGCAAGCAATAAGGTATCTGCCTTGTACACACTAGCCTAGGACGGACCACAATTCAATCCCCTGGCATCCCATATATTCCCCAAGCCAGGAGTGATTTCTGAGTGCATAGCCGGGAGTAACCCCTGAGCATCATTG
>PVKC010049502.1:0-10724 GCA_004027635.1 Crocidura indochinensis | reverse complement strand
ATATTAACCCAAATGCTATAGCATGTAAGCCAGAAATTCTGGATATCAACAGCTATGCTTTGGTGGTCATCTACATCCTGGTCTTCCTGTTTAGCCTGCTGGGCAATGCCCTGGTGGTCCTGGTTGTCCTCTCCAGTCAGATCAGTCGCTCGGTCACCGACATCTACCTGCTCAACCTGGCCATCGCAGATCTGCTCTTCGCCCTGACCTTGCCCATCTGGGCTGCCTACAAGGTCAATGGCTGGATCTTTGGCATTCCCCTGTGCAAGATAGTGTCCTTCCTGAAGGAGGTCAACTTCTACAGTGGCATTCTACTGCTGGCCTCCATCAGTGTGGACCGCTACCTGGCCATTGTGCATGCCACCCGCACACTCACCCAGAAGAGACACTGGGTCAAGTTCATCTGTCTGGGCATCTGGACTTTGTCCCTGATCCTGTCCCTGCCCATGCTCCTCTTTCGTAATATTGTCGAACATGATTCTGTCTTAGTATGCTACGAGGACTTGGGAGCCAACACGACCAAATGGCGCCTGATGATGCGGATCCTGCCTCAGACCTTCGGCTTCCTGCTGCCCCTGCTGGTCATGCTCATCTGCTACGGGCTCACCCTGCGCACACTCTTCGAGGCCCACATGGGCAAGAAGCACCGTGCCATGAGGGTCATCTTTGCAGTGGTGCTGATCTTCTTGCTCTGCTGGCTGCCCCACAACCTGGTGCTGGTAGCAGACACCCTGATGCGCATTAAGCTCATCCGGGAGACCTGCGAGCGCCGCAACCATATTGGCTGGGCCTTGGACGCCACCGAGATCCTGGGCTTCCTGCACAGCTGCCTCAATCCCTTCATCTACTGCTTCATTGGCCAGAAGTTCCGCCACGGCCTCCTAAGGATCATGGCACAGCGCGGCCTGGTCAGCAAGGACTATCTGACCAAGGAGAGTCGGCCTTCCTTTGCTGGTTCTTCCTCTGGGAACACTTCCACCACCGTCTAAGTACCACCCCTCCTCGGTCCCCAAAGAGGGATCAGTTCCTCATTGCAGTCTCATGTTCTCTGGCCTAGCTATTTCTGTGTCAGGGCTGCCACTCACTGTGGCTTCTGGGATTGGCTGAGATGTGAGCTGACCTGCCTTATTGTAGGGGCAGAGAGCCTGCCCGTTGCCTGCCCCTTCTCTGAAGGACTCAGCCGACTGCTCCACTCTACCCATTCTAAGGCTGAGCCCTCAGCACTCTGTCTCCTCACATATTTCTTAGCTGCTCCTTGAAATGATAGCAAATGGAGCCACTAGTGGTTGCTCCTCAGTTCTGCCTGTGCTCTCCAATCCCACCAGCCTTCTGAGAGGTCCAGAAGGCTCCTTGAAGCTAGGAGTGGCTGTACTCCCAGTAGGGATCCAGTGGGGACTAGTAAGAAGACCAGGGAACTTGTGTGCTGCTGAGTCACTCTCCAGGGAGAAAGTCCTGATATGTGGCATTCCCTGAGTTCCACAGTGGAAATGCTCCTGCCAGGGGGGCTAAAGGTGGTGGGGTAAGCAACAGAGTTCTAGAAATGTCAACACTTGCTTTCACAGCCAGGGGCAAACAGGCTTCAGCACTTTGCTACTTAAGAGGAAGTCTGGGGGGCCTGGCGGTGGCGCTGGAGGTAAGGTGCCTGCCTTGCCTGCACTAGCCTAGGACAGACCGCGGTTCGATCTCCCGGTTTCCCATATGGTCCCCCAAGCCAGGAGCGACTTCTGAGCACATAGCCAGGAGTAACCCCTGAGCGTCACTGGGTGTGGCCCAAAAACCAAAAAAAAAAAAAAAAAAAAAAAAAAAAGAGGAAGTCTGGACTGTCAGTGCATTCCTAGGAAATATTTCAGATCTAATATACAAGAAAGAAATGAATATATCTTTGGTTCTTTGATTTTTGTCTTTGAATATGGTAGTCAGATATGATGAGCCATGCTGAGGTCGTCACTGTTATATTGAGGCCTGAAGCTCTATCAGTCCAGAAAAAAATCCTAAGTGTAAGTGGTCAAAAAAATGTTTTTTAAAGCCAGTCAAATTGAGCAGTGCAGGGGTGTTATATACCAACTTTTGTGATACTAACGTTAATAAGTTCTGGTAAACCGCTGCCATTGAACCAGCCCCTAAACTGTTTTTAATTCAGGTAAACATCTTTATTTCATTCAGACAAATACTACTCCCCAATAAATTTATGTTAGATCAGTTTGTCAAATAATCAGTTTGTCAAATAAATTATTGAGGGAAACTAAAAATGGTGGTTTCAAGAGTTGCTTTTTGCTTTTTGTCTTTGGGTCACACCCAGCAGCGCTCAGGGGTTACTCCTGGCTCTGTGCTCAGAAATTGTTCCTGGCAGATTCGGGGGACCATATGGGATGCCGGGATTTGAACCACTGACCTTCTGCATGCAAGGCAAATGCCTTACCTCCATGCTATCTCTCCAGACTCAAGAGTTGCTTTTTTTTTTTTTTTTTGGTTTTTGGTTTATACCCGGTAGTCCTCAGGGATTACTCCTGGCTCTGCACTCAGAAACTGCTTCTGATTAGCTCAGGGGACCATATGGTGCTGGGATTCGAACCACTATCTATCCTGAGTCGGCTGCGTGCAAGGCAAATGCCCTGCTGCTGTGCTATCTCTCTAGCCTTGGTAGTTTCGAGAGTTTTTATAGTTTCAGGATTGCAGTCAGTATTTGTAAAGTCTTGTGAATATGTTGCATTCAAGAGATCAAATGAATTTTTTTTTGTTTTGGTTTTTGTTTTTGGGCCACGCCCGGTGGTGCTCAGGGGTTACTCCTGGCTGTCTGCTCAGAAATAGCTCCTGGCAGGCATGGGTGACCATATGGGACAACAGGATTTGAACCAACCACTTTGGTCCTAGATAGGGTGCTTGCAAGGCAAACACCGCTGTGCTATCTCTCCAGGCCCTCAAATTAATTTTAATAATGATGTCAAGAGCATTTTTTTCTGGTTTTTGGACCACACCTGGCAATGCTTAGGGGTTATTCCTCACTCAGTGCTCAGAATCACTCCTGGCAGGCTCAGGGGACCATATGGGATGCAGGGAATCGAACCCAGGTCTGTCCTGAATCAACTACGTGCAAGGCAAACACCCTACAGCTGTGCTATCTCTCCAGCCCCTGCCAAGAGCATTTAATGTGAAAGTATCGTCTTTCAACAAATGATGCTGGGAAAATTCATGTGGAAAAGACTAAAACTGAACCTTTATCTTATGCTATATACAAAAATTAACTTCAAAGATGGAAATAAAAGAACTAAAATTCTAAGACTTGAAGATGTTTCATGACATTAGGCTTGGTTGTGGTTTCTCAAATATGATGCCAAGATCACAGCCAACAAGAGAAGCATAAATAAGATTTTATCAAAGCAAAAAGTCTTGTACATCAAAGGACACTATTAACAGAATGTGATGGCAATGCTCAAGAGGGAATAATATTTACAAATTACATATCTAGATGATAAGGGCTTTCTATCCCACAAATTAAGAATCCCTACGTTCAATAGAAAGGGGCACTGGATTCAAAAATAAATACTTAAAGATTTTACAGAAAGGGATTTTGCCTGAAGAAACAAACAAATATCCCACTACAAAGAATGAGAGAGTTGCATGATAGAATATCACTTTACACTATTAATAGAAGAATGAAAGGGAGGGAGGAAGGGAGAGTCTGGAGGTGAGTGAACAAGCACTGAGGAGGCAGAGAAGCACATATTCTCTTGGACAATGCTAATGGGATGGGACAGTCATTATGAAGAACAGGACAGTTTTCCTTCAAATTAAACCTAAAATCTCTCCTGTTCTCTATCACTTTAATTCTCTGAGTTTGCCCAAAAGAACTCAAGGCAAAGACTTGGACAGGAATTTATACACTAACATTCATAGTCACAAACATAAATAATTCATAATGTCAGAAATGATATTCATTTAAAATAGTCCCCAAAAGGGGGTTTAACCAAGATGGCTATCAAAGGCAGCATGAAGAAGCCACATGCGGTGCATACAGACTTATTATTCCATCTTTAAGAGCCATGAAAAGCTCATCATTGCTGCCATGTGGATGGAGCCCTGTGACATAATGCTGAATACAAGAAGTCAGAACAGAACAGTGATGTTTGCACAGATCTAGGTATCGAAGAAGAGTCTGAGTCACAGAAATATAAAGTAGGATTGTGGTTAGTTACCAGAGGGAGGCAGAGAGGTGAAGGAAGAACCCTTGTATAATGGGTGAGTTCAGAGTTCAGAGTTGGAGAGGGGTGGGAACCAGAATTGAGAGAGGGGGTGGAACTGCAATATTTATCTACTTAATGCCTCTGACTTGTGTTTAAAGAGTTAAAATGATAGACTGCATATTATGTATAGTTTATAATGATTTTTTTAAATCTCATTCCCAAAAGGCAAATTTTAACCTCAGCTGTAACCCTGAGGTCACCTGCTGTAAATTCTTTTTAAATAGGATTATTAAAAGTCTTTTTGAGGGGATAAGAACCACTTCTTGTTGTGTATTTTATTACATATGATTTAAAACATCCATCTGCTTTCAAACAGGGTCCCAGAAGAAGGCCAGAACACATTGATGGTTTAATTGAGTGAGTCAAGAGAAAGATTAAAACAGAAATGGGGGTTGCATTCCTCAGCCCTAACCTAGACATCCTGCTTCTGACTATGTTTCATGATATTATCATAGGAGGAAGTGAGTTCTGGAAGAGTCTAGGATATGTCATATCCTGGGAAAGAAAAGAAGCTAGTAATTCCCAACTCAGCTGTATGGGGGAGAGGGATAGAGGTGGCCAAGAACTCTCTTGAACTCAACCAGCAACTCTTCCTTTGATTTCCCCCCCCCCCTTCAGGAGGAGGGCCACACTAGATGATGCTCAGGGGTTACTCCTGGCTCTGTGTTCAGGATTCATTCCTGGTGGTGGGAAAAGTGGAGACAGAAAACAGGCCTTCCATGCGCAAGGCAAAGTGGTTATGTGCTGTACTATTGTTCCAATCCCACAACTCCTACCTTGAGACTCCCTGACTATGTCCTGTCTCTCACCCATACACACCCATTCATATCCACACACCCATGCACACAATCTTACACCATCATTCAGTGACTGACAAAAGGGCACTCGTAGAAAAGAGGGAAGTGATTTGCCACCCAGACGAAACAAAGGATTTGACTCATATATTGATGGAGTAGTGCTTGCTTGTCTGAAGCTTTAGCCAGAATAGCCAGAAAACCAGGCAATGTCATGAGCTGTCGAGGTGAAACAAGTAGGGTGAGTCTCTCTCAATAAGATCAGGGATTCTGGTTCTCAGCTGCCTTCGAAAAAAGGCAAAGGCAAAGGACTGGAAGGCCTTTATTATGGTCTGTTTCCCTTCACATTAGTAGGTTAAGACCCTAAATTGAGGAGGTTTAGCAAAGTGGTCTCTCTTGAGAAAGAGTAGGAGGCAATGCTGAAAGATTGGATGGAGTTCAGGAAGTTCTAAATCACCAAAAGACTTTCCTTTTGCATTGAGTAGGCAGGATTAATTCAGCAACAAGGGTCCCACCTAGGAGTTCGTTCTTTGCTAGGCAAGGTGCCCAGCACAGGATCAAGCATGACTTAGATGCTTGGGCTGAGACTTAATACAGTTTTGGATCAAATCCTCAGAAGGAAAAGGCAAATAATTTGCCAAATATCAAGCTGTTGATAGACTAAGAGTGTTGGACTGGATTCCCTGGGATACTTTCAGGGAAGAGATCAAGTGGAATTTGTGAACCAGCACAGAGGGAAATGTGGTTCTGTGGGGCTGGAGAGATAGCACGGAGGTAGGGCATTTGCTTTGCATGCAGAAGGACAGCGGTTTGAATCCTGGCATCCCATATGGTCCCCTGAGCCTGCCAGGAGCGATTTCTGAGCGTTGAGCCAGGGGTGGCTCCTGAGTGCTGCTGGGTGAGACCCCAAAACAAAACAAAACAAAACAAAAAAAGATAGTTCTACAAGAAGAATGAGAGATGGAAGCCAGAGAGACAGTACCGCTGTTCAGACATTTGTCTACATATAGCTAGTCCTAGTTCTATGGCCAGCAGTACATAATCTCTTTCTCTCCCTCCCTCTCTCTCCCTCTCCCTCTCTCTCTCTCTCACACTCACTCTCACTCTCTGTCTCATCTGTCTTCTATCTGTCAATCTGTATCTCTCTCTTTTCCCACACCCCCCAAATTCAGGACCTGCCTTTGACTTGTTTATTTCTCTTTCTTCTCATGATTTCAGGCTGTTCCACTCAGGGGATCAACCCCTCTAGCTTCCAGCATTCTTTTGCTTACATTGACACCCCGCTCCCACAATTTTTTCTTTTCCTTTTGTGCCTTGAGACTCTGACACCTTTCTCACTTCCGGTCCTACCAGCCTCTGCATGATAGGTATATCTCAGTCAGAGGCAGCACAAATTCCAGTCTCTACTAGCTCACCCTATTTTGCAGGACTCCCTAAAACTCACCCGTGAGGTGAACACGGCAATAGCAAAGCCAGAGGACATCTTAAGATCCCATGGAGTCAAGTACTCTAAGCTGGACCAAGATCTCAGAACTACATGTAAGAGACCAGACCCGTTCAATCCCCAGGCACACATGAACCCCCAAGCATCACTCATGAACCTCTATAGTTTCCTCAAGTCCTTCCACGAGTAATTCCTGAGGGCAGATTCAGGAGTAAACCCTCAACATCACCAGTTGTGCTCCCCCAAAGGAAACACTATTATTCAAAAAATTTGGAAAGTGGGGTTGATGTGATAGTACAGCAGTTTAAGGCACTTGCCTTGCATGCAGTCGACCATGTTTAATCACCGGCATCCCATAGGTCTCGCAAGCACTGCCAGGAGTAATTCCTGAGTGCAGAACCACAAGTCCTGAGTATCATCACTTGTAGTCTCAAAACAGACAAATTTGGAAAGTGTTTCTTAAGGTGTCTATGTGCCAGGGAGGAGCACACAGGGACTACAGAGGATCCTGGTAGTGTTCTCATTTTGGGTTTTTATGGGTTTTGTTTTGTTTTGTTGTTTGTTTTGTTTTAACCTATGTTATGGACACTAGTTTTACTGTTTTCTTTCTTTTCCAATTTTTATTGAAGCACCATGATTTACAATACTGTTAATAATAGTTTTCTAGGCATAGGATGTTCCAACTCCACACTCTCCACCAGAGTGTCAGCGTCTTTCCATCAGTGTCTCAATATCCTGTTCCCACCCCATTGCAGACTCAGGTCTGTGGCCACTGTCCATCTGCTATTTCTTACTATACTTCCTTACATTGCATATGTTAGGGAGGTTATTCTGTAACTGTTCCTCTCCTTGTCTGACTTCACTCGGCATGATCCCTGTCAGTTCCATCCACAGAACAGCAAAGTGCAGATTTTACCTTTCCTTAGAGTTGAGTAGTAGTCCATTGTGTATCCATACCACTGTTTCTTTCTTTCTTTTTTTTTAATATATAAATCTTTATTTAAACACCATGATTACAAGCATGTTTGCAGTTGGATTTCAGTCATAAACAGAATACCCCCCTTCACCAGTGCAACAGTTTCTTGATCCATTCATCTGTCCCTGGACGTTTAAGTTGTTTCCATATCTTGGCTATTATAAATAGTGCTGCAATGAACATAAGAGAGAAAATAACTTTTAAAGATTAAGATATCAAAGGGGCCAGGAAGGTGGTCCTAGAGGTAAGGTGTCTGCCTTGCAAGCGTTATCGTAGGATGGACCGGGATTTGATCCCCGGCATCCCATATGGTCCCCACAAGCCAGGAGCGATTTCTAAGCGCATAGCCAGGAGTAACCCCTGAGCATCAAATGGGTGTGGCCCAAAAAAAAACAAAAAAACAAAAAAAACAAAAAAAAAGAAAGAAATCAAGGGGTGCCAAGAAGTGGAATCACTGTGTCATACGTTAGGAAGTCTAATACTTAATTTTTTAATGTGATACTTTTATTTATATTTAAATGTTACATGTAAAGCATTTAATAACAAAGAAAATAAAATATAAAACATAAATAGAAATGAAAATCAATTATCAAAAATGCTGGAAAATCAATTATATATCTGTAAATATTCCCTCAATTGATTGTATTTAGCTAATAATTTTTTGAGAGGTCTTCATACTGTTTTGACTGAACCAGACCAATACTGGATGATGTTTCTTTTACCTTACACCCCATCAGCACTGGTTGCTTCTGTTCTTTGTTTTGATTGTGAGTGAGTGAGTGAGTGAGTGAGTGAGTGAGTGAGTGAGTGTGTGTGTGTGTGTGTGTGTGTGTGTGTGTGTGTGTGTGTGTGTGTTTGGGCCACACCCAGCAGCACTCAGGGGTTACTTCTGGCTCTGTGCTCAGAAATCACTCCTGGCAGGCTCGGAAACCATATGGGACGCTGGAAAATCGACTTGGGTTCATGCAAGGCAAACGCCATACTGCTTGCTATCTCTCCCTGCTTCTGTTCTGTGTGATGGGTGCCAATCTTACCAAGGTGAGGTGATATCTCATAGTTTGCATTTCCCTGAGGATTAGTGATTAGGAGCATTTTTATTCATATACCTATTGACCATTCTTCTTCTCTGAAAAGATGTCTGTCCAGATTTTCTCCCCATTTTTTCAATTGACTTTGGCCAATGTTTCTGTATCTTAGATATTTTTCGCCCTTTGTCAAATGTGTGATGAGCAAATATTTTCTCCCAGTCAATAGGACATCTTTATTATATTTCTCATATCTTTTGCTATGCAGAAGCTTCTTAATAAGATATAGTCTAATTTGTTTATTTTTTATTCTGTTAGCAAACTACCTCAAGACATTATGAAGAATTCTGCTCATGTTTCCTCAATGTGACTTATAGATTTAGACCAACTGTTGAGGTCTTTAATCTATTTTGAATTATTTTTTTTTTTTTGTGTGTATGGCATGAGAGGGTTCTGAGTTCTTATTTTCTTTCTTTCACATCTGACTAAGCAGTTTTCCCAGCAGCATCTATTGAAGAGATTTTACTTTCCTTGCTTCATTTCATACGTCTAGATCCTTTGCTGAATATTAACTGATCCTATTTCAGAAAATCAGTCTCTAGACTGTCAATTCTATCCCACTGGTCTTAGAGTCTGACTTTATTCTGGTTCCACACAGTCTTGAGTATTACAGCTTTAGAGTATAGTTTAAAGTTGGGAAATGAGATGTCTGCATTCAGCCAGTTCCATAGACTCAATTCTTGAAAGAGATGCAAACCAAAGCATGAAAAATTATGGATACACCAGAGTTGCAGCTGAAAACTGGCAGTCTCAGGAAGAAAGGGCAGGCCAAGTTCCCAATCAGCTAAAGTCATGCCAGCTGCAACCACCACCCACAATTACCACCTCAACAATGGCCCATTTTCACCACTTAACCATTGATATCTGCAGAGGTGCCAAACTGCCCAAAACAACAGGTATATAGGTATGTTTGGAATAACATCTCCAGAATGTTTTTGAAGTGAGTGTGGCACCCTCTCTCCACCTTCTTGTACTTATGGAAGGCCTGGCAACCAAAACCAAACCCTACAAAAGCCACAATATCAGTCAGTGAGCTTAGAATTCCTGGACCACATGGCTGCATATGAGAAATTCACATTTCTCAGTATTGTCATCCCAGTAAGATCACACCAATTTAGACATCTACATGGATTCAAAGCCTCCTAATATTCAGAAACAAAACAAATAGAAAGATCAAGTGCCAACAATGGCTTACTAAACCTTGTGACAATGACTTAATGACTTTATTGTGAGATCTAATAATTTTCATAAATTTTCTTTTTGCTGTACTTTTTAAAAAATAATTTCATTACCACTAACCTTTAAATAAGCAATATAAAATATATTATTTCATGACTGTCATGAAAGGGAATAAGTCAGGAAATGGGTGGAAACTCAAAGGCAATGGTAAAGAGAATCTTACATTGGTGATGGGATTGGTGTTGAATCATGTGTGGCAAAAACAAATGTATTATGAGCAATTATGTAATTCATGGTCTTTAAATAAAGTAATTTATTTTTTAAAAATAGGGGGAAAAGTCTCTCATCTTTTTTCCTAAAATGGCTTTAGATATTCAGGGATTTATATAGAAATGTATTACTCTACATCAAGGGTTCTCAAACTTTTTAAACAGGGGCCCAGTTCACTGTCTCTCAGACCATTGGAGGGTCAGACTATAGTAAAAACAAAAATTACGAACAAATTCCTATGCACACTGCAAACATCTTATTTTGATGTGAAGAAACAAAACGGGAACAAATACAACATGTGGCCCGCAGGCCGTAGTTTGAGGACCACTGCTAAAATTTGGGATTGTTTGTTTGTTTGTTTGAGGCACACCCAGCTGTGCTTATAATTCACTTCTGTCTCTATGTTCAGGATCACTCCTGGGGAGAATTCAGGAGGTAGCAGTAGTAGGAATCAAACAAGGGTTTGCATGAGCAAGGCCAGTACCTAATCCACTATACTGTTGACTGGCTGGAGCCATAGTACAGCAGATAGGGCCTTGTAAGCAGCCAACCTAAATTTGATCCCCAGAATCCTATTTGGTCCCCTGAGGCTGTCAGGAGTGATTTCTGAGTGCAGAGCTAAGAGTAGTCCTGAGCACCATTGGGTGTGGCCCCAAAACAAACAAACAGACAAGCCTAATCCACTATACTATCTCTCCTTATAAATTTTAACATACCGTATTTTCTGGCGTATAA
>PVKC010049501.1:0-10710 GCA_004027635.1 Crocidura indochinensis | reverse complement strand
CCTTCCTCCCTTCCTCCCTTCCTCCCTTCCTCCCTTCCTCCCTTCCTCCCTTCCTCCCTTCCTTCCTTCCTTCCTTCCTTCCTTCCTTCCTTCCTTCCTTCCTTCCTTCCTTCCTTCCTTCCTTCCTTCCTTCCTTAGGTAGACTTTCCATGTGAGGTAGAAGTTAGGTTGGCAGTTAATGTCAGGAAGCCATAAAAACCAAGGAACCTTTAGAGCAATGTTTTTCAACCACTGGGCCGCGGCACACACTAGTGTGCCGTGAGCTATTTTCTGGTGTGCCCTGGAAAAAATTCCAGTTTCATCCGTAACATGCAGCTTCGGCATGATCTGTCTATTTTTGAGCTGAAGCGTATGTTATATGGACTATAAAATTTGGACACAGAGAGGGGCCGGGCGGTGGGGCCGGGCGGTGGCGCTGGAGGTAAGGTGCCTGCTTTGCCTGCGCTAACCTAGTACGAACCGCGGTTTGATCCCCCGGTTCCCCATATGGTCCCCCGTGCCTACCAGGAGCGACTTCTGAGCCAATAGCCAGGAGTAACCCCTGAGCGTCACCGAGTGTGGCCCAAAAACCAAAAAAAAAAAAAAAAGAAAAAAAATTAGACACAGAGAGACTGAGAGCTGTTGACAAAGAGCTACGTGTGTGTCTTTCTTCGATTCCTGCCAGCTTTGTGTTCAGTCAAGCAGGACCAGGTTTTGCACTGAGTAAATAAATAGAAATACAAACAATTATAAAATACTTTATTATTTCATAATAAATTAATTATAAAATAATTTATTTTTTTATTTGATTCCTATTCAAGAGAATTACTTAATAGAGTCAATATACGCACAGAGTTACATTTTTTTTTTGGCTTTTGGGACAAAAACAAAAACAAAACAAAAAACAAAATAATCCTGGGGCTGGAGACATAGCACAGCAGTAGGGTGTTTGCCTTGCATGCAGCTGATCCAGGATGGATGGTGGTTCGAATCCGGGCATCTCATATGGTCCCCCCCACTCCCATGCTTGCCAGGAGCAATTTCTGAGTGAAGAGCTAGGAGTAACCCCTAAACACTGCTGGGTGTGACCAAAAACAAAACAAAACAAAAACAAAAACAAAAAAAAACAATCCCATTTGCACCATCAGCACCATGTAGGGTCCCTATGCAAGGCCAGAGGCCACTCCTAGGCACGAGTACAGAGTAGCCCTAGCACTGTGGATGTGGTTGAATTCCTCTTATCCACTACTCTTTCCAATTATCTGCAGCATTTTCAGAACAGAGGCTATATTTTGTTTATTATTTATTATTTTTTTGGGGGGGTTTGGGACATATCTGGTAGGGCTTAGGGGACTCTGTGATTAGGGATTACTTTTGGTGTTGCTCAAGTATTCTATGAGTGTTGATGATGGAACCTAGGTAGGTCACATGCAAGGCAGATGCCTTATACACTGTACTATCTCTCTGACCTCTCCTTCAATGTTGTGTATATAGTATATGGGGCAGGAATTATTATTGACTATTTTCTACCTGACAAACACAACACTATGGGGGCCAGAGAGATAGCACAGTGGTAGGGCATTTGCCTTGCATGCAGCCAACCCTGGAGGGACCTGGTTTGATTCTCAGCATCCCATTTGGTCCCCCAGCCTGCCAGGGGTGATTTCTGAGTGCAGAGCCAGGAGCAACCCCTAAGCACTGCTGGGTGTGGCCCCCAAACCAATGAATAAAGTTAAAAAAAAGATAATACCTATGGATATAAGGGCCCGGAGAGATAGCACAGCAGCGTTTGCCTTGCAAGCAGCCAATCCAGGACCAAAGGTGGTTAGTTCGAATCCTGGTGTCCCATATGGTCCCCCGTGCCTGCCAGGATCTATTTCTGAGCAGACATCCAGGAATAACCCCTGAACACCGCCGGGTGTGGCCCCCCCCCCCAAAAAAAAAAACCAAAAAATAGTCTATAAGTGGATATAAATGTAGGGTCAGATGTTATTATCTGTGTATGTTTCATAAATAAATATACTGAAACTTTGAGTTAGTCATAGTCATCAGTAAATGAAGGAGCTGGCATTGACATCCTACCAGGTAACACACATTTAGGGTTAATTATTGCTGAAGGACACTTATATCCATGGCTTAGATGCCTATTTTCATTTTGCAAAGTGGAAGTTGGATACTACAGGTTAAGTTTTATTTGAAGATCTGGCTATTAATTATCAATTTCCACTGAGTATATGAGGATTAGCTTGAAGGTATGTCTATATTTGTCTAGGAGAATCTTTGGAGATGCTAAACATGTCTTCTACATGAAGTTTTTCCTGCATATCTAATCAGTGTTATTGGCAAAGATTGAAACTTGGCAGCAAAAAGATTTTCTGAAAATAGATTTTTTTTGTCACATCATCATCTGTCACTGGATTTTTGGATATATACTGAGCACATAGAATATATGCCACATCACCACACACTCTTTTAAGTAACAAAATCTTATTTTTATTTTTATTTTTACAGAAATTCAGATATTCCAACAAATTTCTTTACATTTCCTGGACCTTAAAAAAATTACACACAACTTTTGGACACAATATAACAGAACAGAATGAGAAAGGGAGCCACTTTATTTATTTCTCTTAAAAAAGATAAAAACAACTTCTTATACTTAACATTTAGTGATTTACATGTGTATTATCTATGTACAAATGGTACATCATCAACCATCTTCAGAGCACTGTGGCATGTTAAATTACACTTAGGTTTTATGAGAAAAAAAATTTAAAATAATTTCATGTAGATAGGAAGCACTTTTCATAATTTGTAAAATCACTATTGGTGATATAGGACTCCCAGTGGAAGCTGCAATTTATATGGACTAGGAAAAATCAACACCTTATATTTTATTTTAAATAAAGTGAGTCATTGGAATTGAGTACTGGCTATTTATTTTCTTTAGATAGGATGTGGGTTCTCCAGTGTTTCACAGTGTCAACTATTTCCAATGGTATCTAAATAAAATATGGGTTCTTGAAAAGTTGTGTGTAATTAAATTTAGTAAGTAGGGTATTTTGAATATAGTGGAGAGCTAATATTTAAAGAAACAAATAACTCCCAGAATGGTTAATAATTGAGTTAGAGATAATGAGTATTCCCTTATTTGTATTTTTAGAAAAGAAAAGCTATATCTCTGTAAATTGTGTTTCACTTATTAGAGCATACCTGCAATAGATTTTCAGCCACTTGAAACATCATTTCACTTTTGGTTTAAAGAAAGCCAATACTAGAGCCATTTAGCTAAAATTGGTATGTGGTCTGAAAAAGAGAGGGTAAGAAAAATCTACCTTCCTGTTTTATCCTCCAGCAGCTGTTTGTTTTTGCTTTTTTTTTTTTTTTTTTTTTTGCTAAATTCATCTTGTTTTAATTCTATGAATGAAAGCATTGTGTATGCCCATATTTTTCTCAAGTAAAGAACATTATTTGATTTACACTGATAATTTCTGCATGTACATTTTAGTTTGTATTCACTTTCAAGCTATTGGCTACTTCACAGTTAAATAGTTTTTGTTGTTGTTGCATGTTGTAGGCTATGTGTTGAGGATGATGGGGAGTGAAGAAAGCCTGGGAGCGGAAGAACATCAAAGACAACTGATCAGTTATAACTACTGTCAAATGCTAACCAACCCCAAAACTTTTGAGTATTATTTGAAGTAAATGTTAGTAAACAAAAAGTCAACTTACTCTTACCAAGTTTCTTTGACCTGTATAAGTATATATTCATTTATTTCTAAGGCTATTAAATTGTTATTTTTGTTAGTACCACTTACTATTATTTAGAAATAGGATTAATGGAATACTTTTTTTAAAAAACAAAAATGATGTCAGTAAAGAAAAAGATATAAATTTCTGATGGCATATATGGTAAAGAAATAGGTGGGGAAAAAGAGATATCTTAGATACCTATTTATAAAGTGTATTAAATTCCTATGCATATACTAGGGAGAATTAGAAAAAGTGTTTATTTGATAGTATCATATATATTACATGTGAGCATCCATGGTGAAAATGAGCTTTCTAGATTTTTCAGTAATCCCGTTTCCTGAAAGACAGGGAATTCTATGTTGCTCGGGAACCTATAATGTAAAGATGTACTTCCTGTAATATACAGCTGGTTGAGTAATAGTATATGTCAAACACTTTCTCAGTAATAACTTGTACAGACAGATTAAACTGAACAAAGACTTGGTAAAAAGTTTGAAGCGGTCCATCTCTTAACAGAGTGACTGTAATTACACAGTGATATGAATGGCAGAGATGGGGGACCCAGGGATGGTGGAAACATTCAGAGGCATTTTCTAAGACTCTTGCTTAACAAATGGTGCTTGATCAGCCTCTTGACTACTGAGATCCTAATAAGTTAGATTGACTGCCTTTTTTAAAAACGACATTGAAAGATTAAAGCTTTTAGTTTTCAGTTTGATTAAAAAAGGACAGTTTACAAACCTCAGTACATACATATTTTACATGTTAATGCTAGCACAAGTGTATTTCTCTTCTTTAATGTAGTTCCTGAATGTAACTTCTCGTGAATGGTATCTGATTTTATTCAATGACAGTTTCCAATGAGCTGGTGGTGTTTGATCCATGTATCTTTTTCCAGAAAACACTCCCATCTCTGCCCATCTAGATTTAGAAGTTGCTTTCACAAGAGGGTGCTTCACTCATGTCCATATCCATTTCTGTACTCTGATTTCTCCCGGGCATCTTCCTTTTCGATGTTGATGTACAAAAGCTGTTGCTTGATTTGTTTAGCTGTTATTTGACTGATTTTGTGCTCATTCTAGAGAATATTGGCTTAGCAGAACTGCAGAAAGGGCAGGAAGAGAAAGAAGAGAAAGAAAAAAAATGCATCATTTTCTGTTAGAAGAGTTTTGAACTTAATACATATTACAAAAAACCCATACCATCAAAAGGTTCAGACATAGTTTTTGACTTGTATCAAAGGATATGAGAAAGTTTGGCTTTTCTGTTCTACAAATCTGCAGCCTTTAACCAGTCTGTCCTCCTATAACCAGCCCAAAGATAACAGGCAGCTTTGAAGGAACAAGAAGTCAAGATGGGTGGGTGCTGATTCCAAGCATCTTGTCCTTTCCCTGCCCAGCATAAGATCTATTTCACTTGAGTCATTTATTTTCCTTTTGACTTCGTCCATTATGTAATCATATAATAATAACTACAAAAGAAATGATTATAAAGGCAAATCATTCACAGGTCAATTACCTTGAGATACCAATTGTTTTCATTTTTGTTTGTCTTTGGGTTACATTTGGTGGTACTCAGGGGTTACTCTTGGCTCTGTGCTCAGAAATTACTCCAGAAGTCGTGGAGTATGGGATGGCGAGGACTGGGTCAGCCATGTGCAAGGCAAACCCCCTACCTGCTGTGCTATTGTTCCACCCCTTGACTTTTTTTTTTTTCCAGGTCACAACCGTTTGATGCTCAGGGGTAACTCCTGGCTAAGCGCTCAGAAATTGCCCCTGGCTTGGGAGGACCATATGGGATTCCCTGGGGATTGAAGCGCGGTCCTTCCTTGGCTAGCGCTCGCAAGGGAGACACCTTACCTCTAGCGCCACCTCCCCCTTTTTTCTTTGGTCTTTTGGGTCACACCCAGCAGCACTCAGGGGTTCTCCTGGCTCTATGCCCAGAAATCGCCCCTGGCAGGCACAGGGGACCATATGGGATGCTGGGATTCGAACCACTGACCTTCTGCATGTAAGGCAAATGCCTTACCTCCATGCTATCTCTCCGGCCCCTTGTTCATGATTTTTAAAATTTGTAGTTTAGGTAACAAAGATGCATTAGTATTAACATTTATAGCTTAGATATACATCATTCTGTGCCTTCATCACCAAAAGAGAGCTTGAATCTCTTTACTACTGTCCTTATTTCACTTCTAGTCTTCCTCCTCCCACTGCTTGGCCATTTCAGTTTTTCAATAAAAGGCCAAGGGTTTGTCATAATTCAATATTATCTATGACCTTGTTTTCTTTTTCTGTATGCCATAGATGAGTGAGATATTCCATCCAGTATTTGTTTTTCTCTCTCTGAGTTATGTTGCTTAACATAGTGCCTTCCATTTCTACCAAAGTTGTAGTTAAAGTATATATATATATTTATATATACATACATATGTATATAGTTTGGATAATATATGATATTTTTAGCATAATTTTTATGGTTTTACAGTTGTAAACATCAAGATAATTTTGTAGCTACACCCCTGCATCTCTCAGGGCTTACACTTAGTTCTGTGTTCAGGGATCACTCCTGGAAGAGCTCAGAGGACTATCTGGGGTGCTGGATATTGATTTTTGGAATGACAGTTCTATTATTTAGCTCCTTAGGATTGATCTCTTCTTCTTTTTTTCTTTTCTTTCTTTCTTTTATTTATTTATTTTTACAATGATCAGGGGTTACTCCTGACTCTTCACTCAAGAACTATGCCAGATGGTGCTTAGACCATATGGATGACAAAAAATCAAATCTGGGTTAGCTGTGTGCAAGGCATGGACTCTATTGTACTATCACTATCCCAGAATCAATTTCTAATGGCTGTATAATTTTCCATTCCATCCTTTCCATTTCACATTCAAAATTCCATTCTAAATAGTTTTTTTTTTGTTGTTGTTGGTTTGGTTTGGTTTGGATTTTGGGTCACACCTGGAGGCATTCAGGGGTTACTCCTGTCTCAGTGCTCAGAAACTGCTTCTGGCAGGCTCGAGGGACCACAAGGGATGCTGGGAATCGAACCACCACCAGTCCTGGGTTGGCTGTGTGCAAGGCAAATGCCCTACTGCTATACTATCTCTCTGGCCCTATGTGGTTGGTTTTTAATGTCTTTATTACCAAGGAAAAGTATTCAAAACTTTATTTGTTCTTTTCCTTTTTTTTTTTGAATGTGGGGGGTCACATCTGGTAGGTATTCAGATTTTACTCTGGATTCTATGCTCAGAGGTCAGTCCTGGGGTACTGGGGATCAACCCTGGGTTTGCTGAATGCAAAGCAAACTTTTCATGCTGAATTATTCCTCTGGCCCCATTATTCATTTTTTTGGCCACACCCATTTGATGCTCAGGGGTTTCTCCTCCTAAGCGCTCAGAAATTGCCCCTGGCTTGGGGGGACCATATGGGATGCTGGGGGATCGAACTGCTGTCCTTTCTTGGCTAGCGCTTGCAAGGTATACACCTTACCTCTAACGCCACCTCACTGACCCCAACCCATTATTCATTTTTGATGAGTTTTTTTTTCCAAACCTTGTACTGGGTGGGGGTTTCCCCTTATTCTGTGCTAAGAGTCACTCTTAGCAGTGCTCAGGGTACCATGTGCTGCCACGAATCAAGCCAGTTCTAGCTAGCTGCATGCAAGGCAAGCACCTTAACCCCTGGGCTATCTTTCTGGCCCCTCTGGCTATTTAAAATTCCTCTCTTAAGACAAATTCTTAGGGAATAGTTGCTTTTCTTTTTTTCCAACATATTGGAACCATTTTTATATTGCTACACTCCATTCTTTGGATGATTTTAATAATCTGGCATTGTTTAGGAAAGTGCCTATTATATTTTGAAGTTGAGAAATGCACCTCACTGGCCACATTTGGACTGAAAACAAACAGCTTAAGGTTTTACATCACAGAGCACTTAGAAACACAAATTATAATCAAACAAATGTGCCATTTTTCAGTTATAGTCCTTGTTCCACATCATAAGAGAAGATTATGGTTTCTAAATGAGCACTAGGGAATCTGATGATTCCGTGGTTGTTTCTAGTATTATCTCCTTGTTTCCCAACATGCTTAACAGAATCTTATGCATATTATGATTTTAAGTAACTTCTCTTAGGGAAAGAACTCACAGTTATTTTAATGTATCCAGACTACACAAGGGATAATTGAAATATGATCATGTCATTATGATGATTAGTCTGTAATGGTTTCCAAGACTGAATCATGCTACTAAAAATTCTGCGGATGAGAATATTTTCTTCAGACATTGTAAAAGAGCAACATAAACTGTTCATGTATTTTACATGGTACCATTTTGGTTCTGAATCTTGAGTGGCTTCTTCTCTGGTACCATGGAAGTGCTCTGGCTAAATGAAATTCAAAGTTGTGTTTGTGCACCTATAATTTCACTATTTGTCCTATCATTATTCACTCTAAATCAGATTTCCTGTTGGTATTCCACAAAGCTGAATGCCTGGGTTTTCTGGTAAGCTCCATGAAAGATGCTAGCTGGGATAGGGGAGAAGTGGCAGGGTGGGGGTGGGGGTATAAAACATTTTAGTTGCATAGGGAAATGAGTGCTGAAAGTGCCATGTATAGGCAAGTGCCCACGTGTTTGATGCAGGGAGAGAGGGAGGCAAGGTGAAATTCCCATTTTCCTGAGATAGAGAAATATATTCTTAATTTTTATAATACTAAAGCCTGATTTGGTGTCAACTACATGTGGATATATAGGAACCAGACAGAAACTTGTCCATTTTCTTTTTCCCTGACTATAGCTCATTTAGATTAATGACACTGCAGGGCACTGGGAAGCCAGCAAATGGGTGAAAGGGCTTCAAATCAGCTTCCTAAAACACTGACATTCACACCTGGACAGAGAAGAAAGTTTCCTACAGGGCAGAAAACTCTCCACCTTTCTCTCAGATGGTCTTTCCATGCCCTTTTTATGTTTTGTTTTGTTTGTTTGTTTTTTTTTTTTTGATTTTTGCAGTGATACTCAGGGGTTACTCCTGACTATGCGCTTAGAAATCACTCCTGGCTTGAGGGACCATATGGGACACCGGAAGATCAAACCAAGGTCCATCCTAGGTCAGCTTCATGCAAGACAAACACCCTTCCACTGAGCCACCGCTCTGGTCCCTCCATGGCCTTTCTATGGTCTTTCCATGCATCTGCTCTGCTGGTGGTAGTCTAAATTCCTAAATGAACTTCTCACTGTCATCCCAGCAGTAATGACTCAACTCCTCTTTAAAGTTTTTTTTTTTTTCCCTCAACATTATCAACAGTGGGAATATGAGTTATGGTCTTTCCCAGTGTCCTGTTGGGGAGGCCAGGCAGTGGAGTGAATGGAAAAATGAGAGTATTGTTTGGTTTTGGGCGACACCTAGTGACACTCAGGGGTAACTCCTGGCAGGCTCAGGAATTCATATGGGATGCAGGGGATCAAAGTTGGGTCTGTCCTGGGTTGTCAGCATGCAAGGCAAACATTCTACCACAATGCTAACTGGAAAATGAGATTTAAGTTGGGTCTAGGATATATAGAGGCTGTGATGTTATTTGGGAAAAAGCTATAAAGAGTCATTCACACTAGGGTCATGCAAACAGATGAGGGGCTCCTTAAATTTTACACATTACTCACTCATTTGTCGCACCCTAGTCCCAGCCCTCCCTTGTGAAGAGGTAGGCCTTCATGAGACCTCCTTTCATTGTGTTTCAGTTACTTAGATGCTGCTACCACTGTGCATTTTTTTCCTTCTTGTTTCATGTTACTACTGTGCAACAGGAACACCAGGGCCTTCAAGAATTTTGCAGGCTGTGCAAGGCTAAAAATAATACAGAGCATTTGTGCTAGTGGATATCAGAACAGAAACATTTCCCCCCCAAATATCAGAAAATGTTGGAAGAGTAAAATTGGAAAGCTAGACAATGACTAAATGGCATGTGCAATAATTTTCTACCTGCAGGCTCAGAAGGGCTTTAGCTCTTCAAAGAAATTTGTGAAGCCAGCAGGTGGAAGCAGATAAAAGTCAGGGTTTTCTTTCCTCTCTGATCTGCTACTGGACCTACAGTCTACAGATTGATATGCGACACGGGGCCACTTTGCAGAATCTGGTGGAAGTATGTATGTAGTTATGCTGTGATCTTCACCTTGTAAAACATCCCACTTTCCCCCCAAAACATTTACGAACATTTCCCATACACTGTGATGCAGCCAGCAGAGCTCAGGGGAAGCAATTTAAAAGATGTCATCATTTCCCAGGTTTGTAGAGAGCAGGACTGAATAAATAAGTCATTCAATGCTTTCCTGGATCTCTGTGCAGTCAGGTTTATCCTTGTAACACGTCATGGACTCTAAGTTGCCCATGTTCTACTTCCAAAGGGCTTTTTGCAAATCCTTTTGAAAGCTGTCATTGGAATCACTGCTCATGAGAGCAGCATGTGTAATGGCCACTTTGCCCACCCCCCAAAGTTCAATTGTAGAATTTTCTGTGCACTGTAGACTTTTGAAAGGTCTCTGGTGGTTGGCATCCATTGATTGTTCTTTTCTGACCTATTCATCTAGGGCCTGGAGCCAGTGGGCACTGAGATGGAGAAACTAGTGGAAGGGCAAGGGTTGATGAAACTTGGCTGTGAAAATGAATGGGAGAAATAGCAAGTCAAGTTTTTACTGGTTGGCTAGAGTGCTCTGCCGCTTTCTCTTATTCTGTTGTTTCATACTGCAGGTACTTTTAACAGCCTTCTGATTACCCTTCATGTCTGGGTGGCTGAAAACAGTCTCCTGGAAATAACATTTTATGCCCTAAGTCCTCAGGAAATGCAGACAGGACTTAACCACAGTGCGTATGGCTGGTGCAAGTCAGTTGTAGAGTCCTCTCCATTCTTTTCATTGAAACGTGGGTCTGTACTACCTTCCCTTGAAGCTGGGCATCATAAGTATTT
Organism: Crocidura indochinensis; assembly: GCA_004027635.1. Lineage (NCBI taxonomy): Eukaryota > Metazoa > Chordata > Mammalia > Eulipotyphla > Soricidae > Crocidura > Crocidura indochinensis. The sequence goes on along the minus strand of PVKC010049501.1, from coordinate 19 downwards.
TTTTTTTTTTTTGGTTTTT
>PVKC010049500.1:0-10724 GCA_004027635.1 Crocidura indochinensis | reverse complement strand
CAAGCTGCTAAGTGGAGACCAGTTACACTAGTATCTGTGGGGGGAGAGGGGGAGAGCAAAGGAGGGAGGGAGATATGGGAGACATGCTGGGAACAGGAGTGGAGGGAGGACAACATTGGTGGTGGGAATACCCTTTACTCATTGTCACTATGTACCGTAAATAATTCTGTGTAATGAACTTCAGTCACAATAAAAAAAATAAATAAAATAAAAATAAATAAAAAAACAACAACAACAAAAAAAGAAAACATGGAATTAACTAAATTAAACTACAAATAAGAAAATATAAATGAGGAAACTTCAAACTGAAATAACAGGCTAAATGAAAACATTACCGAAAAGTCTCTCCAATAGCTTAACAGTGACTTAGGACAGAATCAGTGAGCTGAGATTTATATATATAAATATTTATATATATATATATTTATGTATATAAACATATAAAAAGACATTGGAAAAAAGCCTTAAATTATTCAAAGATGAAAAAAATGCTAAAAGAATGTGAGCAGACAAAAATAGAATTCTGGAATAAACTTATTCAAAAACATCATCACTGGAATGCCAGAGATCCAGGAAGAAAACCATGAAGAATCAACACTCAAGAACATTATTGCAGAGAAACCCCCAGAGCTAAAGAATGCTTGAAAGCACAAGTATACCAACCAAAAGAGAACCAAAGAAAGGTACCCCAAGACATGTCTTAGTCACAATGACTAATCCTACATATAGGAATAGAATATTAAAAGAGCAAGACCAAAAGGGAAATCACATTCAAAGAATCATCCTTAAGATTTACAGCAGACTTGTCTCAAGAAACCCTCAAGGTCAGAAGACAGTGATAGTATATAGTGACAAAACTCAACAAAATGAATGCTTCTCTTAGAATACTTCATCCAGTCAGACTTACATTCAGGTTTGAAGGAAGGATACACAGCTTCACAGATAAACAACAGCTGAGAAACTTTATAGACACAAAACAAGTCTTAAAAGACAACCAAAATAGGGGCTGGAGAGATAGCATGGAGGTAGGGCATTTGCTTTGCATGCAGAAGGATGGTGGTTCGAATCTGGCATTCCATATGGTCCCCCGAACCTGCTAGGAGTGATTTCTGAGCACAGAGCCAGGAGTAACCCCTGAGCACTGCCAGGTGTGGCCAAAAATAAACAACAACAACAAAAAAAAACAAAAGGCAAACAAAGTAAGTTATTAGCATAGATTCTAAAATTGGAAACTGATCAACAAAATGAATCAAAAATAGAAATACAGAAGGAAATAATAAAGCTTAGAAAAGGAATCAATGAATTGGAAATCCAAAAACAAATCTGAAAAATCAAAGAAACCAAAAGTTGATTCTTGGAAAAAATAAGCAAGATCAATAAACAACTAGCAAACACCCAAAAAGATGGAGAAACTTAATAATCCAAATTAGAAATAAAAAGGGAGAGACTACTATAGATACTAAATACAGATACAGATATTAAGAAGATAATCAGATAATTTGAGAAATTCTATGCCACAAACTAAACCTAGGAAGAATTGGATAAAATTTCGGACTCTTTTAATCTCCCAAGGTTGAAGAAAGATGATGTGGAATACCTGAGTAGACCTATCACAATAGAAGTTGAAATGGTAATAAAAATTCTTCCCCAAAACAAATTCTCAGTCCCATATGGGTTCATTAGTGAATTATTTCAAACCTTTAAAAAGGATGTACTGCCAATTGTTTTTAAATTTTTCCAGGAAATCGGGGCCAGAGAGATAGCACAGTGGTAAGGCGTTTGCCTTAGATGCAGAAGGATGGTAGTTCGAATCCCAACATCCCATATGATCCCCCGAGCTAGCCAGGAGCGATTTCTGAGCATTGAGTCAGGAGTAACCCTTGAGGTCTGCCAGGTGTGACCCCAAAACCAAAAAATTCCAGGAAATTGAAGAAACAGAAACAATCCCAAATAGTTTCTACAAATATAAAATCACCCTGATAACAAAAGCAGGCAGAGATGCCACAATTAAAGAGAACTACAGACCAATATTTTGGTAGGGTTTTTTGTTTGTTTTTTGTTTGTTTTTTTGGGGGGTTTTGTTTTTGTTTTTGTTTTGGGGTCACACCTTGGCAGCATTTAGGGATTACTCTTGTTGTGTGCTCAGAAATTGCTCCTCTGGCAAAACTGGGTACAATAAGGGATGGCAGAATTCAAACCACTGGGTCAGTGGTGTGCAAGGCAAAGGCCCTACCACTGTGCTATCTCTCAGGCCATACAGACCATTATTCTGACAAATACAGATGCAAATATCCTCAACAAAATCCTAGCAAATAGTATCCAAATCCTCATCAAGAAGGTCATACACCAAGACCAAGTAGCAGGAGTCATTCCAGAGATGCAAGGATTTATTTTAACATATGCAAGTCAATAATGTAATACATCATATCAAGAAAAAGAAATATAAAAAACCATATAATCATATCAATAGGTGCAGTGAAAGCATTTGATAAAATAAATAGCTATTCATGATTAAAAACACTCAACAGGTGCCGGAGAGATAGCATGGAAATAAGGCATTTGCCTTGCATGCAGAAAGTCAGTGGTTCAAATCCCAGCATCTCATATGGTCCCCCAAGCCTGTGAGGGGTGATTTCTGAGCATAGAGCCAGGAGTAACCCCTGAGCACTGCCAGGTGTGAACCAAAAAATAAAACCTCAATAGATGGGAATGGAAGGAAAATTTTTCAATATAGTCTCTAGACCATTTACCACAACCTCATGACAAATATACTCAATGCAGAAAAACTGAAAGCTTATTCTCTAAAACAGTGGTCCTCAAACTATGGCCTGCGGGCCACATATTGTATTTGTTCCCATTTTGTTTCTTCACATCAAAATAAGATGTATGCAGTGTGCAGAGGAATTTGTTCGTAATTTTTGTTTTTATTACAGTCTGGTCCTCCAATGGTCTGAGGGACAGTGAACTGGGCCCTGTTTAAAAAGTTAGAGGACCCCTGCTCTAAAATCTGGCACAAGACAAGGTTGCCCCTCTCATCGTTCCTATTTAATATAGTTCTGGAAGTACTTGTTATAGCAATTAGGCAAGAAAAAATATCAAGGGCATCTAGATAGAAAAGGAAGAAATCAAACTCTCACTGTTTGCAGATAACAGGATATTATACTTAGAAAATCCTAAATACTGCACCAAAAATATTCTAGAAGCAATAGATTTATATAGCAAAGTGGTAGGCTACAAAATTAACATGCAGATATTAATGACATTCATATACACAAATAATGATAGAGAGAAATAGACCTTTAAAAACAATCCAATTCAAAAAAAAAAATCCGATTCACAATAGCACCACAGAAATTCAAGTATAATGGAGTCAAGTTAATTAAGAGGTGAAAGACCTATACAAAGTAAACTACAAAACACTGCTTTAAGAAATAAAAGAGGACACAAGAAATAGATACATACACCTTTTCATTGATTTGGAGGATTAACATCATTAAATTGTCAATACTCCCCAAAGCATTGTACAGATTTAATGCAATCTTTCTAAAGATACATGGCAACGAAGAAGTGGATCAGCACTCCTGAATTTTTTTTTTTTTTGGTTTTTTGGTCTCACCCAGCAGTGCTCAGGGGTTACTCCTGGCTCCATGCTCAGAAATTGGTCCTGAATTTTATTTAGAAAAATAAATGCCCACAGATAGCTAAAGCAACCCTTAGGATAATAAAGATAGGAGGTATAACTTTCCCCAAATTTAAATTGTATTACAAAGCAATACTCACTAAAACACCTTGGTATTAGAATAAAGACAGATTCCAAGATTGATGTAATAGACTTGAGTACTTAGAGAATGATCCCCAGACATACAATTCAGTTTATTTTTGATAAAGGGGGAAGAAACACAAACAAGCAAGATAAGTCTCTTCAACAAGTGGTGCTGATGAGCCATGTGCAAAAAAAAAAAGTGAACTCAGACCTCTAATACCATGCACAAAGGTCAGATCAAAATGGGTTAAAGACCTTGATATCAGACCTAAATCTATAAATTTTATAGAAGAAAGCATAGAGAAACACTCCATAACATTGAAATGAAAGGTATCTTCAAGGAAGCAACATCAGTGTCCAAACAAGTAGAAGCAGAGATATACAAATAGAACTACACTAAACTGAGAAGTTTCTGCACCTCAAAGTAAACAGTGAGAAGGATAAAATGGATAGCCAGATTATGGAATGAACTTTTTAACCAATACTCATCAGATAAAGGACTAATATCTAAAATATAAAAGGTACTGACAGAATTTAACAACAAAAAATCTAATTCCATCAAAAAACTGGAGAGAAGAAATGAACAGACACTCCTCAAAGAAGAAATACAGATGTCAAAAAGCATATGAAAAAATGCTCCACATCACTCATCATCAGGGAGATGCAAATCAAAACAACAATAAGGTATCATCCCATGCCATAGAGACCTGCATACATGCTGCCAATGCTGCCATGGATATGGCGAGAAAGGAACTCTCACTCACTGTTGGTTAGAATGCCTTCCAGTCCAGCCATTTTGGAAAACAATATGGATATTCTTCAAAAAACTGAAAATTGAATTTCCATATAATCCAGTAATACCAATGCTAGGAACACAAATGCACAATACAAAAACGTCCTCTGCACTCCTTTGTTCATTGCAGTGCTATTTACAAAAACCAAAATCTGGAAATAATCCCTATGTCTGAGAACAGTTTAGTTGCTAAAAAAAAAAAAAACTGTGGTACATCTACAGAATGGAATACTGCACATTTGTCAGGAAAAAATGAAGTTATGAAATGTTTTATATTTCTATACATGGAGACTTCTATGCTGAGTGAAATACATAAGATGGAGAGAGATAAATACAGAATAGTCTCACTCATCTGTGGGATTTAAGAAAAACAGAAGACAATATGGTAATAATTCTCAAGTGAGGGTATTAATATAGAGAACCAGCTCATGATTTGAAGCTTACCACAGAGTGGTGAGTGCAGTTAGATAAATAACTGCACTAAAAATTACAGTGACAATGATAGAGAGAGAGATAGAATGCCTATCCTGAAGACAAGGAGGGGTTGGGGAAGGAGGAAAATGGGGAACATTGGTGGCAGGAATGTTACACTTGGTGATGTATGGTATACATTTGATGAATAAAACCCAACTACAAAGATTTTTGTAACCATTGTGTTTAAATAAAAATTATTTTAAAAAGTGACCAAAGATATATTAGTAAGCATATTAATTACAAAGTACTTTCTCAGTGTCTTTTTGAGGAAGTGTGAATAGTGTTTTCTACTCTATATATTTCTGTTTCCTATTCTCTATATCATATACATAAGTATCTATTCCTTTCTATGTTACCATGATTGATTTGAATTTAATTTTTGGAAGTTTACATACATAATAAATATGTAATTCATTTGATGCCTAAAGTCATTCATGGAACTAAGATAAATTGAACTTATAACCATTAGGACCCTTCTGTTTTTATTTTAAGTCTGGCATTTTGATAATTTATGTTTAATTTTATAAAAATGAATTTTTTGTACATTTTAAAAAATTGAAAGTGTTTTCACATTATTTTTTTCATCAATACTCCTTTTGTAGCTGAGCAGATGTTAAAACATTAAAAATTAAAATTGAAACAGTATGTCTGAGCTTCAATATAATTACTAGCTATCCAACTTCAAATAAATAAGATCAAAACATCCAAATGGGGTAATTATATTAGTCAGTATTTACTACAAAGTACTTTCTCAGATCTCCCTAGTAGACTGTTTCTGGAACTTATTTGTCCTAAATTTTGCTGATTATTATCATATATTTGATTTTACTTTATAAAAATCCTAAGAAAAATCATAATATAAACCATATAAGTAATAAAAATAAGGCATTTTTGAAATATGTATAATCTTCTATTTTGATATTTGATCTGATACTATACTGATTACTTACAATTTTATGAAAATGAGACTTTATACACTTGTTTTAACTTAAAATTCAATATTTTTGTGATGTTTATTTCTTCTCTTTAGCTCAGGATGAAGTGCCATATGAAATTTCTGATTCTCAGTTTTCATATTCAGTATCAGGGGCACAAGAGCCAGTCAAGAAATCAATACCACCCATCGGGGAAAAATATATTAGTTGGGGTAATTATTGTATTTAATTTCTTCAGTATCTCCATTGTGAACAATGTGAACATTGTGAGCATTCTCCTGGTTTTCTAAATGTTTTCATCTTTTTTATATCTTATTCTATGTAATTTTACGATATATGTGCTTAGATTAATATTAAGCACATTTGCTACCAAGATGGTCAACAAAACAGTTGAGGTAGTGGGAATATATCCCCTTTTTTGTATGTGTGGGAGAGTTTCTCTTTATTGTGTTGGATCTTGACATTTTAATAATTTCCTTATAAGTTATAAAATTAGAAGAAAATTTAGTATATGCTTGTTTAAAAAGTCTATAATTAATTATATCATGGTATTTCTCTTTTCAAAATAATTTTACCTATGTGTAGCTCAAGCTCAATTATTTAAAAATCATAGACTTGCACTTCAAGATTTATTATTAAGCTTGAATTTCAAGAAAAGAAACAAAATTACCCATTGGGAAAGTCATTTTAGTAAACATATTAATTACAGGACACTTTTCCAGTATTCCTATATGAAATGATGAGCCTCTAATGCTTCTGGTATGACACCTTGATGATTTCTGATCCTGTGATTCATTTTTACTCAAGTAGATACACTGGGAAAATAGTATTATTCAAAGACATTTGTTACATAAGTTAATAACGAAACTATTGCAGTTTGAATATAAAGCATTACAACTTGTATTCTTTTCTTTTTTTCTGACACCTGGTGACGCTCAGGGGTTACTCCTGGCTATGAGCTCAGGAATCAATCCTGGCTTGGGGGACCATATGGGATTCTGGGGGATCAAACCGCAGTCCGTCCTAGGCTAGTGCCAGCAAGGCAGAGACACCTTTCTGCTGTGCCACCGCTCTGGTCCCAAGACTTGTTTTCTTATCTCTTCTATTTTATCTGTTCTGATTTATAGCAATTTAAGTATAGGTTTAAATGATAAAATGTTGTCATTTTAAAATGTCTTTGACAAATGTTGAAATTAGTGGTTTAAAACAATGCGTCTTATTATTTTGCATTTATGATATGTTTGTATATAGTTCCTGAACAATTAGAAGATAAAGATCCTAAACCTGACTTAAAAGGCTCCATATCAAAAGTTCTATTGCATACTAAGAGAAAAAGTGTATTAAAAGGAAATTTACAATTTGGTAAGTATAATACTTTTTAAAAATTGGGCCACATTCATTTCAGTGCTTACTCCTGGCGTGGCATTCAGGGATAACTCCAGGTAGGGTTCCAGGAACTGTGTGAGGTGCTAGCAATCAAACATGAGTTGACAGTGTGCAAGGTAAGAACCCTACCCACTGTACTATATCCTGTAAGCATAATAATTTTAAATATGTTGTAAGGTTTACTCCCAGTGTAGGCAAAGTAGTCCTACTATTATGATTTGACTGTTTAGTATTTGGGTCCAGTGATAGCTTCCTATTCAGTCTTGATTACTTGGTTTCCTTGTTCATTTACTGGAAAGGCATATATTGATGCTGGAATTTGGTTTATGTGGAGTTAACTTGGGGTGTAGTCTATACAAGGCAGAGTTCTATTACTTAGATTATTTATTATTTTTTTTTTTATTTTTTGGTTTTGGGGTCACACCCGGCAGTGCTCAGGGGTTACTCCTGGTTCCATGCTCAGAAATTGCTCCTGGCAGGCATGGGGGACCATATGGGGCACCAGGAATCGAACCGATGACCTTTTGCATGAAAGGCAAACACCTTACCTCCATGCTATCTCCCGGGCCCCTAATTAAATTATTTTTCTGGCCATTAAGTTATTTTAATTAAAATCAGAAGATCAATTTGTTTAATTCATGAGCATGTTTTAAAATATTTTAAGAATCAATTATACATTCTTTGACTTCAGTAGGTAACAACAGTAAAAATATTTAAAAATTTGATTGATGCTTTTTAATTTTTAAGCAACTTGATTACAAATATGATTGTAGTTGGGTTTCCTTCATGAAAAGAACAGCCAACCCCCTACACCAGTGCAACATTCTGATCACCAATGTCCCCAGTCTTCCTTCTCCCCCCACACCGTCTGTATTCTAGACAGGCATTTTACTACTCTCACTCATTGACACAATCACCATAGTTTTCAGTGTAGTTATTGTTCTAAATGTATTCACCACTCTTTGTGGTGAGCTTCATATCATAAGCCAATCCTTCCAGCCCTCATCTCTATTGTCTCTGGGCATTATTACAATCATTTGTTTTTCTTAAAACCCATAGATGAGGACCAGAGAATGGCACAGCAATAGGATGTTTGCCTTGCATGAGGCTCACCTAGGACAGACCACAGTTCGATGCCCAGGCATCCCATATTGTCCCCAAAGTTAGGAGAAATTTCTTAGTGCATAGCCAGGAGTAATCCCTGAGTGCCACTGGGTGTGGCCCAAAAACCAAACAAACAAACAAATACCATAGATGAGTGAGACTATTCAGTGTCTATCTCTCTCCCTCTGACTTATTTCACTAAGCATAATAGGTTCCATGTACATCCATGTATAGGAAAATCTCAAGACTTCATTTCTTCCGACTGCTGCATAATATTCCATTGTGTATATGTACCACAGTTTCTTTAGTCATTTATCTGTTGAAAGGGATATTAGTTGTTTTCAGAGCCTGACTATTTTATAGCCAGAATAGAGGCATGAAGAAGAGATATTTATATTGTATTTTTGTGTTCCTAGGATATATCCCTTGGAGTGATATAACTGGAACATAGGGGAGCTCAACTTTCCTCAGTTTTTTTTTTTTTTGAGAAATATCCATACTGTTTTTTATAAGGGCTGGACTAGATGGCATTCCCACCAACAGTGAATAAGAGTTCCTTTATCCCCACATCCCCTCCGGTACTGATTATTCTTATTCTTTGTCATGTGTGCAATTATCTGTGGTGTGAGATGGTACCTTGTTGTTTTGATCTGCATCTCCCTGATGATTAGTGATGTGGAGCACTTTTTTTGTGGGCCTTTTAGCCATCTGTATTTCTTCTTTGAGGAATTGTCTTCATTTCTTCTCCCCATTTTTTGGTGGGGTTAGATGTTTTTTTCTTGTTAAGTTCTGTCGTTCCTTGTGTATTTTGGATATTAGCCCCTTATCAAATGTGTATTGGATGAATAGTTTCTCCCATTCTGTGGGCAACTTTTGTATCCTATACACTATTTTTTGAAGTGCAAGCTTTTTAGCTTAGCTTAATATAGTCCCATCTATTTATCTCCACATCCACTTAATTGGAGAATGTTGTTTCCTCCTTGAAAATGCCTTTAGTTTCAATGTCATGGAGTGGTTTACCTACATGTTGTTCTATATACCTAATGGTATGGGGCCTGATATCAAGGTCTTCAATCAATTTCCATTTGACCTTTGTGCATGGTGTTAGAAGGAGGTCTGAGTTTGCTATTTTCAAGTGGCTGGCCTATTGTCCCAAAACCACTTGTTGAAGAGGCTTTTCTTGCTCCGTTTTGCCTTTCTTGCCCCTTTATCAAGAATTAATTTATTGTATTTATGGGGCACATTCTCTGAATATTCAAGTCTATTCCACTGATCTGAGTATCTGTCTTTATTCCAATGCCATGCTGTTTTAATGACTATAGTTTTGTACTACAATTTAAAGTTGGATAAAGTGATGCCTCCCATATTCCTTTGACCAAGGGTTGCTCTAGATATTCTCAGGTGTTTATTGTTTAAAATGAATTTCTGGAGTCTTTGATCCCACTTCTTTGAAGAATGTTATGGGTATATCTAGAGGGATTGCATTAAATATGTGCAATACTTTGGGGGTTATTGCTATTTTAATGAGGTTAATTCTTCCAATCCTTGAGCAGGATATGTATTTCTATTTCTGTGTGTTCTCTATTATTTCTTGAAGTAGGGTTTTGTAACTTTCTTTGTAGAGATTCTTTTTTTTTATTTTTATTTATTTTTTTATTTTAACACCTTAATTACATACATAACTGTGTTTGGGTTTCTGTCATGTAAAGAACACCACCCATCACCAGTGCAACATTCCCATCACCATTGTCCCAAATCTCTCTCCTCCCACCCACCCCCCGCCTGTACTCTGGACAGGCTCTCCATTTCCCTCATATATTCTCATTATTAGGACAGTTCAAAATGTAGTTATTTCTCTAACTAAACTCATCAATCTTTGTGGTGAGCTTCCTGAGGTGAGCTGGAACTTCCAGCTCTTTTCTCTTTTGTGTCTGAAAATTATTGCTATTTCAAGAATGTCTTTCATTTTTTCTTAAAACCCATAGATGAGTGATACCATTCTGCATTTTTCTCTCTCTCTCTCTGACTTATTTCACTCAGCATGAGAGATTCCATGTGCATCCATGTGTAGGAAAATTTCATGACTTCATCTCTTCTGACATCTGCATAGTATTCCATTGTGTATATGTACCACAGTTTCTTTAGCCATTCGTCTGTTGAAGGGCATCTAGATTGTTTCCAGAGTCTTGCTATGGTAAATAGTGCTGCAATGAATATAGGTGTAAGGAAGGGGTTTTTGTATTGTATTTTTGTGTTCCTAGGGTATATT
>PVKC010049499.1:0-10718 GCA_004027635.1 Crocidura indochinensis | reverse complement strand
TGAATCCAGGTTGGCAGCATACAAAGCAAGTACCCTGTCCACAGTTCTCTCCACTGTGACGTTTATTTTCAAAAAGGCTATATATTGTGAAAATGCTCCAAAAATGGTTAAAACTCACTGGTGACAAAGTGAGGATATAAACTGGATCCTATATGTTAATAACACTAAGATAAGAATCCTTTATGGGGCAGGAGAGATAGCATGGAGGTAGGGCATTTGCCTTGCATGCAAAAGAACAGCATCCCATATGGTCCCCTGAGTCTGCCAGAAGCGATTTCTGAGTGTAGAGTCAGGAGTAACCCCCAAGCGCTGCCAGGTGTGACCCCCCTCAAAGAAACCAAAACGAAAAAACAAGAAAAAAAGAGTCCTTTAAATTATCTTCTCTATATACAAGATCCAGCCTTATTGTTTTCCAATTCCTGCATCAATTAATATTATTACAGCTATTAATAACACCAATAAATATTACTAGACACTTAATCATAATCCACACCAAACACCATTCTGCATGCTTTAAAGATACTCCTCACTTAGTAATTATGTAAGTTCCATGGTAACTATTCTTTTTATCTCTCTTACAGCTGAGAAAATTAAGACACCAGTAAGATAATCACCTCTTTTAGCACAAATAATAAGTGGCAAAATCAAGAGGCAAACTAGAAATTCTGAATTCAAAGTTGATATAAACACTTAACCATGTTAGAGAATAAACAAGTAAACACACATATATTCAAACACATCTAAAAAGATTCCTGAAGAGGGGATTAGAAAAGTGTTTTCAAGAGAAAGGCAATGAATATTCTGAGCTTCAGTCCATCACTGGAAGTAAAAGTTAGAGAATAGTATTTTAATTTAATTTAATTCTAAACTTAAGAATTTTTGGCTCAAATGTCTATCTATAACATGGTTCCTTTTTTTATTTGTATTTTTTAAAAAAATAATATATTTAAGAACCATGATTACAGGATATAATTCAATATTAAATCCAGGTATTTAAATTTCTGAAACAATACTAAGAGGGAATAAAAATTACCTTCAGGCAAACAAGGAATAGTAACAGCATGAAATGACCATAAAGAATTTCACTTACACAGATCCCATGAAGAGATTCCTGGATCGTTTAAAAAAGAACTTCTACTCTCCTTTAGAAGGTGCCTATTACAATAACTTTTGGAAAATAAACTAATTCAGCAAGTTAAACTATCACTCTTCAAAAGTGCCACTGCCTATAGTTCATAGAATTAGACCTAACTATAGTAGAAATTAAAAGCAGTTGGTAGGGGTTGTGTTTGATATTCTAGGAAGTTCTGATTCTGTCTTTGGGGATTACTCCTGGTGGTGCTCAAGGGACAGTATGTAGTTCTGGAGATCAAATTGGGGTTAGTCAGATGCAGGGGAAATGCCTTGGGCCTGTTTTAGTTCACTGGTAAAAAAAGAATTTTAATAGAGTCAAGCCATAAAATATGTTAGAGTGCACAGCATACTTTGATTATCAAAAAGTAACTCTTCTAACAGTCCACTACATACCAATTGATAACACAGAATTGAAATAGAATTGACAAACATGAGATTGAATCAAAATTGCACCTAGACTTCAATACATATGATCTTTCTCTTCATCATAGTCACTGCCATAACTGTTTCATATTTAACAAGTTATCTTTCTTCAAACTTAAAAAGCAGTACCTAAATTCCTAATTACTCTTCTCTAAAGTAGTTAGAATTTTTCTATTCTGTAGACAACACACAATAGAAAAAAGCTTTTGAACAAAATGATCACTAAGCCCCTGTCTGTAAATATAGAGAAGCTTCTGATAGGTTCACAGATAATTATTATTGTTATGATAAAACTAGAGATTGCCTGCTGTATCCATATAAAAACTTTAATAAACTCTCAAGTTAATTCGCTAACCTATAAAAATCTATCAGCGTTCAAATTAAAATGATCAAAATGTATTCAAACTTCTGTGTTTTTTCTACATTCCTTTCTTAAAAACTGTCCCAAGGTGTTGACAATCAACATTAAACCCAACGTTCCAAACATTTAGTACTTTACCACCAGAAAAAAACCGCTTTGAATCGCTTTGAAAAATTCAAATCCCGCATCTAGTATATTCCCCTTAAAGAAAGTAGTAAAACAACAGAGCAGTTCGAGGCTGCGGGGTGTGGGGAGGTAGGGGGGAGTGTGGAAACATTTGCCTTTGAACTTCTGCCTCGAACTTTCCCTGCTCTGATAACAAGCCTCCGGCATATTAAACTGGGTCTTCTTACCCCTTGTGTGCAAGATCAGAAAGACCAGCAAGTTGAGCTCTTCCAGCCAACCCATCCCAGCAGCAGAGCCGTGATGGGAGCTGCCAGTTTCAGCCTCCAGTTTCTTGCTTTGTCTTTCGCTGGGACTTTGCTGCTGCCACTCTTGTCAGCTCTTCTGGCAAGGCTGTCGGCAAGCCTGAGATAGTAGCCTAAAAGACAAGCCTGTTACAAACTGGTTTTGTCACCACAGAAACTTCAGAAGAGCACTTCGTGAGGAGGATAACAAAAGGCGGCACGGATTCTGCACCAGACTGATTGTTTTCAGTCTGACCTTGGCTCCACATCGGGCAGCATGGAGAGGGGGCGTGCCCCAGAACTCCAGAAGCCAGGAAGGGATTCCTGCCTGCACACATCTGCACTTTGCTGCGATGAAATAGCTGATTTCTTTTCTCAGTATTTTTCTCTGCTCAGAATTGTAACTATGAATTGTAGAAACAAGACCAAACTGTTCTTAATTTGATGAGATTATAGAAGTACCGAAATACAATATTTTGTGTCACGTTAAAGCGGTTTTCTCACACGCAAACAAATAGGTGAATGCCTTTGAATCAAGTGCATAGTTTGTATAAACTTTTTACAACATAAGATACTTTTTCAAAAGGTTGTTTTTATCTTATACTTCAACTATCAGTTAAAAAAAGGAGTGACAGGATATACAATTAATTTCCTATGTATATACATTACAAAATCGCCAAGGATAATGAAAAGTAAACACCATCAGTTTTCAAGATTAAGAAGTTTATGAGAATGAAAACAAGAAAGACAGTTAGTGGTCATATCAAAAAGTTTACCTGATAGCTTAATAAATTAAAAAAAGTCTGTCCCTTATTCACATACACATATATACAACACACCGAAATCCCTAAATGTACCCTATTCTATACAAAAATCTGATCTGTTTAGGTTAGCCCAATAATTGATTCTGATAAATTTACAAATACTGCAGTGTATTAAATGCTCCATTTTTATATTAAGTTGAACCGAAAGACGGCTTCTTTCTCAGGGGATTAGTACAGTGGGGAAGTTTCTTGCCTTGCATGTAACAGACCTGGATGTGATTCTTGGCATCTCATATTCTCCCCAATGTAGGAGTGATATCTGAGTGCAGTAAAAAAGAGTAAGCCTGAGCATTGCCAGCTCTGAGTCAAAACATAAATAAATAAATAAATAAATAAAGCTGATACATAACAAAATTACGACACTATTAAAAATACAGGAAATAGTGAAGATTAAGATCCTACACATCTTGCTTCACTTGTGTGGAAAGTGAAAGCAGATAGTAGAGAAGGAGATAGCTTCTCAGCACCATTTACCTATATCTATTTAGTAAATGAAAGTAAATAGAGGCAGAAAAAAATGAAAAAGATTGATCATGATCAGAGAGAGGTAATATTGGGAAAGGTAAATAAAAATAATCAAGTAATTGAATCTCTTGTTCAAAGCTCCTAGATTTAGCTCAGAGCCACATCACAGCAGGATTACACTGCCTGTTGGATTCTGATCTTGACCTTGGAGATGAGTAGTGAATGGGTGAAATGAGGGGCAGTTCACACCATGCACAGTTTCCCAGTACATGAATCTATAAATGGATCAAAACATAGAGAATTCTGCTCTCTTCCTTCATTAGAATTCTGATTCAATCCACAATAATTCATATCAGCAACGTTTTCTGATGCTGTGCCACATGCGAGATAAGGTATATATACTAGAGAAGTTTATCACAGAAAAAAAAGTTATACAATCTCTCTCAAGAAAAAAGTAAGATATAAGGTATTTTAAGTGACTTTAAATGACTTTGAATGAAGATAAATAGAAAATAACTGTAAGGGATGAATTCAATAGAAACAGGCACCGAGCTGGATGCTGTAAAAATTAGTTGAACTCACACTGCAAAAGAGGAGATGAAAAGAAAAGAAATTATATGAGCAAGGGATTAGAATAGGATTAATTATTTTATTTTGTGCTCTAACAGAAGAATCTTATGGGAGCAGATAGCTCCTATTAGTAAATAGTTGGAGAGAAAGCTAGACACAGTGGAACCAGAGAGTCTAGGACTCTGACTGTAGGCTACAGAATTTAGGTTAAAGATGGGAAAACTAAAAACCTTGGAGCAACTAAATAGATGAAAGAATTAGAAAAAATTGATTAATAATTTCTGAATGTATGATGAACAAAAACAAATAAGCTATGTTAGGAGATTAAATATTAAAAGTGTTGGGGCCAAGAGACAGCACAATAGTAGGGCCTTTGCCTTCCATTCAGCCAATCCAGGATGGATGATGGTTCAAATCCCAGCATCCAATATGGTCCCCTGTGCCTGCCAGGAATGATTTCTGAGCCCAGAGCCAGGAGTAACCCCTGAGCATTACTGGGTGTGACTCAAAAACCAAAACCAAAAAAATAAATAAATAAAAATAAAAAATAAAAAATTAAAAATTAAAAATTAAAAGTATAGAGGCTTCTACTTAAACTTGTAATCATAAGAAAATAAGGATGGATCACTATTATTCACCTCCATTTAGTCATTATTCTTTGACACAATATGTGTCGACATATGTGCCAACAAAGAAGATATTCCATAAAATGCTTAACTAGGTTCCAGATAATCAGACATAAATGCTCTAATAAAATCTAAAATATAAATAAAAAAATCTGTCGTAGAGAAACAATCTTTATCTGTCTAAGATTGAACCTCTCACCTCTTTTATGCTTGTTTGTCTATTTGAAGTAGCAGCTACTGGTGCTCAAGGCTTACACCTGACTCTATTCTTAAAGATCACTTCTCCCTGGATCATGTGTGGTGCTGGGGAGCAAACTCAGGTCTGGTAAATGGAAGACAAATGCCCTACAGGCTCTACTATCTCTGTGGCCAGCTCTCTTACCTGAAAATACATCCCAAATCAATCCGAGAGAATAATAAAAATAAAAATCACTATCGGAAAATATATACAAAATGATATGAAAAGAGTACTGGAGGACTATGGATTGTAGAGTAGGACATGTCACTCATCTACAGGATTCTCCTTGTTTTTTGCTTGTTTTGATTCAGGTTTGGGAGCCACACTCAGAAGTGCTTAGGGATCACTCCTAGGGGGCATGGGATACCATACTGGGCATCAGGGAACAAAATGAGTTGGCTGAATGCAAGGTAAGACTCCTACCTTCTGTACTATTGCCCCACACCACTGTTTGTGTATTTGTTTGGATTTTTTTGTTTGTTTTGTTTTGGAGTTGCACACAGCAGTGCTCAGGGCTTATTCCTAGCTCTGCACTCTAGGAACTGACCATTGTGGGCCTCAAGAAACTGACCATAGATCATAGATGATTCTAAGGATAGAACCTGAGTCTTCCACACACAAGGTAAGAGGCCTACTTGCTGTAATACAATAACTAATGTGCAATGTGCATCATTCTTATATGGACTTTGTCATTCTAGACTTAAGGCATCTGTGCTGTTCAGGACACTTTGAAAAATTAAATGCACTCTCTTTTCTTTGGCTTGTTCAAAACCTGTTAAGAATGTTGGATGGTTTGATAAAAAAAAACTATTAAATATAGTTAGTATACAGAAAAAGGGATATATTTTAATCACCTTCCTGGTAACTTTTGCTGATAATTTTCTTGCCTCTTGACACAAGAGTGTAGAGAATCCTAATCCAAGATTGCAGACACTATAGACTTCTATGACAAAGAAAAAATTTACTCTTTACAGGAGATAGGAGAAATGGAACAAACTTAGTGGGCAGCAAACATTATAAACTATATCAGAACCATTTTTCATCCTACACAAAAGGGAAGCTAAGTCTTTACTTATAGAAGAGACATTTGTAGTTTGCTTATCATATGTGACTTGATCGCTCCATTTTGCAGCTGATCATATTTCAAAACAAGCTAGTACAGTCTTCAAGATAAAATGATGAAAAGTGTCCTTTTGATTAAGAAGCTCAATGAATATCATTACTTTAACTAGCATATTAAATCTATGTTATTTTCTATGTTGAACACCCGCTATTACTGCTTAAAACTTTTTCATCGAACTTCTTTTCAAATTCACATTTAAAAACAGTTGTCTAAAAACAACTTGTTTTTCTAGGAAGAAGGGAATGTCACATTTAATTCTTACCACCTCAAAGAGTTCTGCATTAAAATATTTTCATAATTGTATTACTAGCTGTGTCAAAAAGAGAAAGGAATACTCAGCAGCATGCTGGCTAATTCAATGTACAATTCAGTTTTAGGTACACAATCTTATAACGATAGAAAAAATCTTCTATGATGGGGGCAGAGGAAAGAGTAAAAGAACTCAAGCAGACTGGCATGGCATCTTCCAGAGTTGGTAGTTTGTCAAGATCTCAGTTTAACATAGATTTGAGGCTTCCTCCTGCCTCCCACACAAATCTAATTTGCAGCATTCCATGTCCATAGTCATTAACTAGCCACACAGTGAAAGATCATCACATTGTTACAAATAAACAATTCCTTCCTCTCACAGCCCTTGACACTGTTATTCCAAGCACGGTGTTACCTGTCTTCATGGCCCTGTCAAGGTCCCGGAGGAGTGGGAAGGGATAAAAAGAGGAGCAAAATATCCCTTTACTTGTCTCAAGCCTGGAGTAGATGATTTGTGTCGCTGCTTATGGGATATGACTGTCAGAGCTGATCTGCTTTCATGACTAGAAACCATGTGATAAAGGCTGACCTTCCATAACTATTCACACATTATGCTTCACAGAGAGCAGGCAGTACACAAAAGTCCTTCAGATGCTCTGGACATCAATCAGTTGCACAGCACGGAACCTGCCAAACTTTTCTTCTACTTACTAGGGAAGCAGAGGGGCATCCAAGATGGACTTAATGAAGTCTAAAGTTATGCCACAGTATATTTGGGGAGATCATTGTTATTAAAAAGGGTACTGCATTTAGAAACGTTTCTATAGTTACTACTAGCAACACCAACGACATTCACATAATGTAAGAAGACAACCATATTTTACTCGTTTTAAAATTTCAAAACTGGCACCAGGTCTCAAGGATCTTGGCATATGGTTTCCCCCTTCTGAGCATAATTGCCCCTTGTAGACAGATTTCAAAAACTAAATATGTAAAAGTGGGATAAAAGTAACAGATTAACAGTATCTCTTTTAAGGCATTTGTATAAACAGTTTGTATATTTTTATGAAATACTCTGCATGCTATACTTTGAATTAAACACCAACCACAACTATTTTTGCCTACCGTACATATCATTTAACTAGTAAAGACTATGTATTATGGGATAGACATGACAGCATCTTCTGAACTTGGCTTTAGGTGATGATGTTTGATTAATGATACTTCTCACAATTCATTAAATGAATTTGAGTCAGTTTTTGAGAAAGAATATAAAAGGCCCCTTCCATGAAACACTAAAGATAAAGATGTTTCATTCACGTAGAGAGCTGCAATGTTAAAAATCATGTTGGTCAGAAATAAAACAAGTATATCACAGACTGCACAGAAGTTTAGCTACAGAAGTAATTAACTTCAAAGAATAGAAGATAATTAAAAGTAATTTATAATTAAGTTAGCAATAAAAATGAACTCAGTGAATCTGCTGATAAATTTTGCAGTTTGAACTAAACAATGAAAGAACAACTTTAGGGCATATGCCTGACATGCAAGTCACTTGGGCTTGATTCCCAATAACACACAGTCACTCAGGCCTTCTTGAGTGCAGCCCTGGAGACCTCAAGACCTTCATGGTGGAGCATGAGTGTTCCCAGGACACAAACAGCATCACGTCTTGGGTTTATTTGTTGAACCACTGTTTGGAAATTGCTAGTGGTGCCCAAACTTTCTGAGCACTCCTGAGAGCAAGTCTCTGAAACAAACCTCCAGACTGCTCAGGATCTGTAAATCTCAGAGACATATTTCTCCCACAATTACCTTAGTTCAGTTATTATTGTTCCCATCATTCCCATTTCCTACATCCCATTATTATCATTACCTTACTTCAGGACTTGTAAACCTCACAGAGGCATAATTCCCATTATTACCTTATTTCAAAGACTAATTAAATTGAACTTTTACTCTCATAATAGGAAACTAGGTGATGAAAAGTGAGTTTACTTTTTATTTGGATGGCAAAATCACTTTCTGGTCAAAATAATTGTCTCACACCAAAAACTATACTGAATAAGAGGAAGCTATCTTAGCAGGAGCTGGAAAACAAGGATCCTAGGTAAAACGAATTCTAGAGAATAAAAAGAGGAAGAATATAGAGTTTACACTTTACTTGGCAAGCGTTGCCTCTTTGTAAACACTCTATTCTTTTGTTTTGTTTTGTTTTGTTTTGTTTTTTTGGGCCACACCCGGTGACGCTGAGAGGTTACTCTGGCTATTCGCTCAGAAGTCGCTCCTGGCAGGCACGGGGGACCATATGGGGAACCAGGGGATCGAACCGCGGTCCGTCCTAGGTTAGCACAGGCACCTTACCTCCAGCGCCACCGCCCGTCCCCCGTAAACACTCTACTCTGTACCTAATGTAACCTCTCACTAATTTTCCCTATCTCTTTGTGCATGGGATATAATTATCCCTTATAAGGGTGATAAGAGTTAGTATGCTTAAAAAAAAAAAGAGTTTGTAAGCTTTAGCCAATCATAATGGAGCTTGATGGCTAGAGAGGACCAGACAACAGTATTTCACTTAAGGAGCCCAGAAGCAGTAACCAGAGCGGAAGTAACTCAGAGTTCAGGCAGTGAAAAAGCACAATGGGAGCTAAAGAGAAACAACTGCCAGAAATTCTTAGGGTTGGAGCAAAAAGGGATAAAATACCAGGATCCCAGTCCATTCAGCTGAGAACCATTCAGGGATAAGGAGTTTCAACACTAATGAAAGATGAAACTCTCCACCAGGGCATATATATTATTTGTTTATAAAATAATAACAATAGAGGCCGGGAGATACTACATAGTTAAGAGCACATGCTTAATCAAGGTTTAATCAAGTAGCATTGGATGTGGCCCAGAGGCCCAGCATAGTGGGATGACCTGGGCATCCTGGGGTTTTTGTCACCAGCAAACATGCCAAGAATTGCCAGTGTGGTCTTCTAACTTTCTGAGCAATTCTTGGGAGTTCTTTGCTGCCAAAGAGATGAAAATAATTTAAATGAAGCACTATGTGGTGTCTATATCAACTCTTGAACTTTTTCCAGTGCCCTTCAGAGTAGATACTGTCACTTCCATTTTACAAAATAAATCACCTAGTTGAGAGACGTGCCTTCCACTATTTACATTGTGTACACTATCTACAGTGTAAACAGGCAACAGGTTGCAGACAGGGGAGAGTGGGGGGTAGGGGATGGCATAGGGGAAACAAGAAAACATGAATCAAGTTACCAGACCACAAAATCGACCTACTCCTCACTAGGTGAGTCTGAGCTTGGAACAAGATGACTGTTTTCTTCACCCCCTGACTGAGTGCTTCCCATACTTACCTATGGGAAGCACTGCATGAGGTTGTTATCACTTGCTGGCCTTAACTAACACTCTGGCCTCATAAGTAAGTGGGTATTGGGCACTTTTGTGGTGCAGAGGTGAGGTGACTGAGTATATCAAAATATAAATGTCAGTACTAATATAAACGTGACTCAAACTATAATAAACCTTTTAAGTGAGTTTTCCTTGAGAGTGGGTAGGACCAGATAGAACCTAAAGACTAGTTTAGGAAGGCTGAAACTACTGAAGGATGTGGATTTGGACACTGTGTGCCTGAAACTTGATTTTCAATGAACTGTAACTCACTGTGTCCAAGTAAAATCTGGGGGAAAGGAAAAAAAATACACACCATGAAAATATAAATTGTCAGAACTACTAACTTGATTTGCCAGCAACTCAAATTTAAAGAAATTCATAAATATTATCTTCTTAATTATTATGAACACATTTATAAACACAAAATAAAAATGTCCAGTATCTGTCCTCATTATCAAAATTAAATATCAAAATAAATTTCTGAAAATTGTTTTGTCTTACTTCTCCCTAAATTCAACTGTTCATTTCATTCATTCAAATATCACTTGTACTTGCACTGATAGTAGATAAGTAAAGTGGAATTTTGAACAAAAATCATATCAACAACAATTTATTTTATCATGTTTGTTTCCTAGTACCCCTTCTGAATAAGCAAGGAAGATTCATGATGATAACAGAAATTTAAAAGATAAAAAATTTAAGCCCTTGAGTAACGTAAATCTAGCCTCATACTCTATATAAAGAAAACTTGTAGAAAGTTTATTGTTTTACTTTGTAATACACGTATATATGTATATGTGGAATCAGTTAAGTCAGAAGCTTCTTAAAGAAAAGCTTTGTTTTCACTTAACAGTTTAGCGTTGAGGGGAGAAGCAATCCTAAAAGTATGGCTGTCA
>PVKC010049498.1:0-10724 GCA_004027635.1 Crocidura indochinensis | reverse complement strand
ACAGCTGCATAGTATTTCATTGTGTATATGTACCACAGTTTCTTTAGCCATTCGTCTGTTGAAGGGCATCTTGGATGTTTCTAGAGTCTTGCTATGGTAAATAGTGCTGCAATGAATATAGGTGTAAGGAAGGGATTTTTGTATTGTATTTTTGTGTTCCTAGGGTAAATTCCTAGGAGTGGTATAGCTGGATCTTATGGGAGCTCGATTTCCAGTTTCTGGAGGAATCTCCATATCACTTTACATAAAGGTTGAACTACACGGCATTCACACTAGCAGTGGATAAGAGTTCCTTTCTCTCCACATCCCCGCCAACACTGTTTGTTCTCATTCTTTGTGATGTGTGCCATTCTCTGTGGTATGAGGTGGTACCTCATAGTTGTTTTGATTTGCATCTCCCTGATGATTAGTGATGTGGAGCATTTTTTCATGTGTCTTTTGCCATTTGTATTTCCTCTTTGTCAAAGTTTCTGTCCATTTCTTCTCCCCATTTTTTGATGGGATTAGATTTTTTTTCTTGTAAAGTTCTGTCAGCACCTTGTATATTTTGGAGATTAGCCCCTTATCTGATGGGTATTGGGTGAATAGTTTCTCCCACTCAGTGGGAGGCTCTTGTACCCTGGGCGCTATTTCCTTTGAGGTACAGAAGCTTCTCAGCTTAATATATTCCCATCTGTTAATATCTTCTTTCACCTGCTTGGAGAGTGCATTTTCCTCCTTGAATATGCCTGTAGTCTCAATGTCCTGGAGTTTTTTGCCTACGTGTTGTTCTATGTATCTTATGGTTTCAGTCTGATATCAAGGCCTTTCATCCATTTGGATTTTATCTTCGTACATGATGTTAGCTGGGGGTCTAAGTTCAATTTTTTGCAAGTGGCTAGCCAGTTGTGCCAATACCCTAGAAGAGCAAAAGCAATTATTGGGAAAAAGAACATGGGAGGAATTACTTTCCCCAATTTTAAACTCTACTACAAAGCAATAGTATAGCATGGTATTGGAATAAGGACAGGCCCTCAGATCAGTGGAATAGGCTTGAATACTCAGAAAGTGTTCCCCAGACATACAGTCACCTAATTTTTGATAAAGGAGCAAGAAATCCTAAATGGATCAAAGAAAGCCGCTTCAACAAGGATATATCTTTTGCTGGTGCTCGCTACTTATTTGATGAAAGTACATTCGGATTGAAGCACCATTTGGATTGTTTGGTCCTTTATCCTACCTGTCCTTCTTCCCAAGGTGTGGTCTTTGGGTTCCCAATAAAGCCGCCAGGTTTCAGGGAGAAATTGCTTGTGATTTAATTTTTGCTTTCTGGTCTTAGAACTAGTAGCAGAAGGTATATAGTGGAAGTCGCTGAATCTGTTTTATATCCTTAATCTTGTGTGTATTATTTCCTTGTTGGCATTTGCTTTCCATCTCATGTCTCCCCAATACCCTGGGTAGGGACATGAGGCACCATTTCACCTGGTGCCTAAACAGGGACCTTTCTATGATTTGGGAGATGTTCCATGGAATAGTCTTGTTTTTGCTCAAAAGGATTGCTCCACCATGAATTTTTAATATAGTGCATGTTTGGTTCAAAGTTATAACAATGGTTTGGTTTAGGTCAAAGGACTCTAGTCTCTCTTCATACATATTGCTAATATGTCAAGATAAGACTTATTAATGTAGTAATTTATACATTGGTTATTCTGGTAGTGATTCTTTTTGGCGTTATAGTTTGTATGCAAAATATTATGGCTGAGCATTCTGAAACCACACCACTTCTAAAATGCTTTCAACTGTTTCTGAAGTGACCTTTTCTAGTGTTTCTGAAAAGTCTCTAACCACAGAAAACAAAAGCTTTTTCCAGTGGTGACATATGATCAAGCCAAAAGCCCGGAGGATGGTAATTTGCCACCGCCCACTGGTGCTAGGCCAGAAGAGTCACCAATCACTGATACTAATTCACTAAATGAAACAAATCCCCAAAATGAGATAATTACAGTCCAATTGGATTCTGAGTCAGGAAGTGAATCTGCAAGGTTACCACTCACCTCTCACCACCACAGCTCTGTAGAGAGTGAGACAAATCCCAAAACGCACCACCTCAAATCCTCAAGAGTTTGGTAATAGCACAGATCTAGAATCAGATCCCTCCCATCAGAAAAGCAATCAAACCCCAACCTATGTGGATTTAAATATGGAATATCTCCATCGATTTGAGAAAGTGTGCTCAGAGTATGGTCCACTTTCTTCATTTTGTGTTGAATTCATTGCTACATTGGAATAATGGTGGGTAATGGGGTCCATCAATATTTTAATACTGTGATTAAAACTTACCTGAGCACTTGGTAACTTTTACAGTGGAAAATGTGATTTACCAAAGTAGCCAAAACTAAGCTGAATAGCCTAGATCATTCTGGAATAATGTCCCATTGTCTTATGAGCTGTTAATAGGATAGCAGAAATTCTCAAATACAAACAAGTAGGCAAACTTCTGCCATTATGTTTTGGGACTAGTAAGAACTCACATTGAAGACTTTGAAATAAATTGATATTGATGCTGAATTTAAGGGTAGTTATTCAAATATTTTCTAGGGAGATTCTGGGCCATATTAGAATTTCAAGGTAAAATGACAGAGACTATCAAGTGTCAGATTAAAGACAAGAGAGAATAACAGGTCCTGACAGAAATATTAGCTTTTGAAAATGCCAACAAAAATGGTCAGGCAATATTATACCCCATTAAAGAGAGAGGATGTCATGGAATTTCTACATACTTGTAGAAATATTAGTACATGCATTTCTTCTACTGATTTAACAACTTAATACAGAGGCAAACTCTAGGGACTTAGAACAGATAAAATTATCCTGTTAGAAGACACAGTAGATCCACCAAAGGAGACCACTTGCACTATACCCAATATGTGAAAAGGATTCCATTGGGCTAGAGTTTGTTATATTATCATGTTTCAAGCAACTTTGGAAGAGGTCCAAACCCAGTCCTCACAAGTTCAGGTTAGATAGTGTAATAGGGAAAATGGGGCATTTACAAAGAAACTATGTGATGAAGCCCAGTTCTACTCCAGCTCCTAGCTCACCCCACAGAGGTCAAGACTTAATTATCCAGTCTTGAGAAAATGGGTAAGGGGTCTATCCCAGGCCCCACAAAATTAGGGAACATTTTCACCATCAGTTTAGCCTCCAGGACCAGCCAAGAGGAATTCCACGACATACACTCATTAAAGCTTGTCACTTTAAAGCTGTGACCTCAATATACCCTGACCTGAAGAATTAATCATAATACCAGCCCAGTGCCTTTACAAGATAATATCCGGCATAAAAGGTCTGATTCCTGCAAACTGTGGGCTTGGTTGGAGGAAAAAGAAGTCTCACACTTAAAGATTATACTTAATCACTTAATACTATTCATCTACGAATTACAGATTCTGACCACATCTTTTGACAAAAGAGCAAGAAATCCTAACTGGTGCAGTGAAAACCTCTTCAACAAGTGGTGCTGGCAGAACTGGTTAGCCACTTGCAAAAAAGCAAGTTAACGTCATGTAAGAAGGTAAAATCCAAATGGATTAAAGACCTTGATATCAGACCTGATACCATAAGGTACATAGAACAACACGTTGGTAAAACACTCCGTGACATTGAAACTAAAGGAAACTTCAAGGAGGAAACTGCACTTTCCAAACAAGTGGAAGCAGAGATCAACAGATGCGAATGCATTAAACTGAGAAGCTTCTTCACCTCAAAAGAAATAGTGCCCAGGATACAAGAGTCACCCACCAAGTGGGAGAAACTATTCACCCAACACCCATCAGATAAGGGGCTAATATCCAAAATATACAGGGCACTGACAGAACTTTACAAGAAAAAAAAATCTAATCACATCACTTTCATTTCTTATTTGAGGAAGTGTGCTCATTTCTTCTCCCCATTTTTTGATAAGGTTAATTTATATTTTCTTGTTAGGTAATGTCAGTACCTTGTATATATGAGATATTAGCTGCTTATCTGCTGGGTGAATAGTTTCTTCCATTCTGTGGGTGGCTTTTGTATCCTAGTCACTATTACCTTTGAAGTGCAGAAGCTTTTCAGTTTAATTAGTTTCATTTTTTTTCATCTCTGCTTCTACTTCTGTGGACAGTAATATTTCCTCCTTGAAGATGCCTATAGTTTCAATTCCATGGACTGTTTACCTACATTTTCTTCTATATATGTTATGATTGGGGTCTCATATCAAGGTCTTTAATTCATTTAGATATGACCTTTGTGCATGGTGTTAGAGCTGTCATTTTTATTCGCTAAGCATGATGTTGGCATGTATTGTTTCTTCATTATCATGATTGTAATGTGATGGTTTCTGCTTGTTGTGCTACAACACATTTCCTACAATGGCAAGCAGATGAAAAACTATAGACCTATATAGACATTGCTTTAGAAAACGTTGACTTGTCACAGTGCATTATGGATTCTAAGGAAAACCCTGAATAATACAACTTATACTCTGTTTCAAATTATTATAGTGGAATGAAAAAGGGTACTGCTAAGCCTATTTTAAAAATGCAGCAAGACAATGTTGATTAAGATTTGATAGCTTGCCAGACAACCAGGAGTAACCCCTGAGCACCGGCGGGTGTGGCCCAAAAACCCAAAAAAAAAAAAAAGATTTGATAATCAGCAATTTGATAATTCAGAAGTCTCAATTGTCTGAAATCTACAGCATTTATAATCTTTCTTATACATCAAAGAGGTCTGCAGGGGCTGGAGAGACAGCATGGAGGTAAGGCGTTTGCATTTTATGCAGAAAGGTGTTTGGTGTTTCAAATCCTGGCAACCCAAATGGTCCCCTGAGCCTGCCAGGAGCGATTTCTAAGTATAGAGCCAGGAGTAATCCCTGAGTGCTACCTGGTGTTACCCAACCCCTCCCCAAAGGATACAGCTGTTTAGATTAAGCGGGTGTTCAACTAACTGCTCTTTATAGATGTCTATCATAATGTTCTAATGCTTTTTAAAAAGTTTTTTATTGTGGTCGAAGTGAATTACAATTCTCTCACAGTAATATTTGAGGCACGTAGTGGCAATGGGTGAGGGGCATTCCCACCACCAGTGTTGTCCTCCCTCCATTCCTGTTCCCAGCATGCATCCAACATCTCCCTCCTTTACCCGCATAATGCAAGTACAGCTGTTCCCCACTTGTGTAACTTGTTATAGATTGGCTATCGATTCTGTTGTCTTTGACTTTGGATTTGATAGTCATGTCTGATCAGTTTTTATTTCCATCAAATGAACATTAGACTGTCGGCTTTGGTACCATCTTGGGGAAGAAAAAAAGGATGTTCTAATAATTTTATCCACAGAAAGAACTGCAGAATGGATTTGGAAGCCAGGGACTGCCACTAAAGTGTTCACTATTAAAATGTTGTAATGTCTTAATTCCAATACTATTATATTTACAACCCTTTAATATTTTTGTTCACAGTGATTTGGAAATATAGCTTGGATGCCCTAATTTTACATTATAATGATAATTCTATTGGATTCTTAATACAGTGCTCATATAATGTTTTAACAAATAATTTAAATTATTAATTTTATATTTATTTATGAATATTTGTGTGATCTAATGTTTCTCTCCACAAATATCTTTGGGTAAGGCATCTGCATGCCATAAACTTTTGTTAGAGTGCTCAGTCATTGAATATGTTTTTACGACTTATTTTTAATTCATATTAGTTTTCTACAATATCATATTCTCAGTTTGACTTCAGGAAAAGAACCTGGATGCTTGAGACCTGTAATACAATACTCTATATAGATTCTTTTTAATGTGCCTGTTACCACATTACTTAGTAATCTAGACTTGAATATTATGATTGTTCTAAGAATGTTCTATGCACATTCTAAACCATAAAACCTTTTTTTCAGCCAAGTTCTTCATCAATGATGATTTCTCCTAGGAAATGAAAATCTTTTCCACCTGACATGCTGGCTTTATATTATGATACTCATTGATCCATTCCACCTGGGTCACTATGAATTGACCTGTGTGTGTGCTGGCCACTTCTATAGCTGTTTAATGTCTGACTGTATTATACATAATGTGTGTCTATGTTGTATATAGCTTTTTCTTTCTCCCTCTCCCCTGATTGCCACTTTAAAATCATTTTTTATTGTGTTCTTTCACTCTTTCATGTCTGATTTGTTATTTCTCTTTAGTGAACCCTTTTTTATCAGTTCTTAAATCCTCAGGTTCAGGAATGTTCTCCCCACCCCCAGCCTCAAATTTGGGAATATGACCCATTGCTGCTGCTGATTTGGTTTTGGTGGCCCCTTTCCTTCTACCTCACTTCAGCATGGACTATTGCCCACAGTTGTATTTGGCTTTTGAAAAACCTTCAGCTCCAAGACACTTCTTGAACTGTGAATGCTGCAAGCCATTTTTTTCAGTCTTTACAAGACTAAATTGTCAGCTGAAACTTGATCCAGAATTTATTCGCCCCTAAGACTATTTCAAAAGACTTAGAATGAATGTCTACTTCCTTCATATATTTCTGTAGGTGCATTTCCTCAATATGTATAATTCTTTATTGTGTATTTCCTTATGTAGATGCAGTTTCCCTCCTCTTTGGATTTGTTTAGTATCAACTTCTAGTACATAGTATCTTTTGAGCTTTGTGTTTTTGTTAGATCGAAGTTATAGGGATTAGTTGGTTATTTCACCCATAGGCAAAAATAATATCCTGTGGTACTTTTCTTTATGTATTGATACATTAAAATGGGGAAATTTGGGGGTCTGAACAGTAGCGCAAGTGGTAGGGCATTTGCCTTGCACGTGGATGACCCAGGATGAACTAGGGTTCAATCCCCCAGTATCCCATATGGTCCCTGAAGCCAGAAATGATTTCCGAGCATATGGCCAGAAGTAACCCCTCAGTGTCACGGTATGGCCCAAAGGAAAAAAAAAGAAAGCAGCAGGGGAATTAAAAACCAGAGAAGAGTTACTACCCATTAGGAATGGGAATTTCAAAATATTTTGTTCAAGGGGGCCATCTACCCCAAACATTTGTCATACTGTCTTATCTTAGACTTTAGTTGTTTGGACATAGACCAGAACTCCTGAACATTGGATCGCATCTTTGGAACAGCACTATTTCCTGTACCAACACAAGGGATTGACCATCTACCAGGACAGGCCTTAGAACTGCCTTGCCACCCACATGCTCCAGGGAGGGCTCATATGCCACTCTGACAACTACTTGGAAATTAGTAAAGACTTGCTTTCAAAGTAGGTTTTCCTGACTCATTACGTAATGTGAGATGATACTAGGAGATACTCTGACTTCAACATAAGATCTATACAAATACCAAGATCTTTAATACTGAAACCTGACTATGACAACCGTCATTAGGGAAAACTTTTCTTGGGACCATGAAGAAAGACTTTGGGATTAGGTAACTTAGTATGCCTAGAGTCCGTAGTTGGTCTTATGACAGAAAGCTTCATGGGTAGGAATGCCCTGTCAAAGGTTTTTATCTTTCTATTAATCCAAAACTTTTGCTGCAAAAAATGTCACCCTTTTATCCATTATATAGAAGCATCTGCCTTTTTCTTAGTATCTTAGACCCTAATTATTTAGTTTTACCTCATATTTCTTCATTTTTATAAAAAGTTACAAAGAGAGAAATACTGGGGCCATAGCATAGAAGTAGAGCATTTGCCTTGCATGAGGTGCCCAGAATAGAACTGGGTTTGATCTCTGGCTTTCCGTATGCTCTCCCAAGGCAAGAACCATTTCTGAGCACATACCCTGAGCATCACTGGGTGTGGCCCAAAAACAAAAAAATGGAGAGATGTTGAATTAACCAGTTTTCATTCAATATATTTCTTCTTTGCTGGTAGTTGTTACTCATTGGATAGAAGCAACTTTTGATTGAAGTGCCTTTTGAACTGTCCATTACTCTACCTGTTCTCCTTCCCAGAGTGTATTCTTAGGGTTCCCAATAAGCCTTCAGGTCTCAGAGAGAAATTTGTTTTTTCTATGGCTAAGCTTATTGGTCTTAATACTAAGAATAGAAAAGACTTACAGTGGAAGTCACTGAGCCTGTTTTATCTTCTTAACCATGTGTGGATTATATCCTGTGTTGGCAATTGCTTCCAGACCAGGTCTCCCCAATACTCTAGATTTGGGGCATGAGGCTGGCACTTCACATTGCCTTTAAAAAATTAATTTAAATATATTTTAGAGAAATATGAAGGGTGAGACATAGTGACAGAGAGAGACAGAGAGAGAATAGAATATGGGTTTCTCCAGAGGTTGAAGTCCTTGAATTTCTTTGCTTTGGGAAAATGTTATAAACAATTCCTAAAAACATTCTTGTCCTGGAGTACTCTGGATACATAAAAGTTAATCTGGGTATTGTCTAGGGCTCTTGATGATCCTTGCATAATTGTGTCAGGACTTCTAGATCCTTCTAGCTTCTCCTTTTTGGAAGGGCCCACACTTCTCTAAATGGCCTAAGTTTTGCTTCTGGATGAAGCCTCAGCTTGTCCAACTCCAAAAAGGGCAGTATTTATATTACAAAGGATGTGTTCCTCATTCCTTTGGGCTACTTCAGGGCTGGAAATTTTCTGCTGAAGTTCATTATTTCCTAAAGTCTCATTACCATACTCAGTAATATTTTCCCTTAGAGATTTCACCCCTTAAGCCTTTCAGGGAGACAGGGGTCAAACAGTCTGTACTCTGTCTTCTGTAATTTCTTCATGCTGACAAAAGAACTCAGACCTTCCAATATGTAGGTGAAATATCTCATGCTAATTTAATATTAATGAGACTGAATCAATAGTTTATTGGATCAGACTTGTCAGTCTGAAAAACAAATCAGATAGATAGCAAATATTTTAAAAAATATTAAACCCTGGAAAATAAAATTTTTTCTTGGCCAGATAAGGTAGAATGTTTAGAAAAATAGGAAGATAACTAGAAGGGCTGAATTTTTTCCCTTTTATGCATTCTGGAGTCATCTACAAAGGAAATTAAGTTTCTGATTTTACATATCATCTATAAAGAAATGTTTAAAGCTAATAGATATAAAACTTAAATTTTAGTGTTGGGTTTTCTTAAAAAAAGATTCAAGTTTTTGATGGAGTCACAGAAATAATTTGACTCATTCTCTATTAGCTTGAACACTGAGTAATGTTGATGGGTCTAATTTTATCCTGGAGAGATCAACCCAACTAGGAATTCCATTACATTTTAGAGTAATGCAAGTACTTAACACGTGATTGCACTTACATTCAGGCAGTAGTTGATCAGAAGGGAATCAAGATTTCCAGGTTTTTCACTCCTAGGAATATACCCTAGGAACACTAAAATACAATACAAAAATCCCTTCCTTACACCTATATTCATTGCAGTAGTAGTTACAGTAGCCAGACTCTGGAAACAACCAAGATGTCCTTCAACAGATGAATGGCTAAAGAAACTGTGGTAGATATATACAATGGAATATTATGCAGCCATCAGGAGAGATGAAGTCATTAAATTTTTCTATGCATGGATGTACATGGAATCTATTACCCTGAGTGAAATAAGTCAGAGGAAGAGATATAGACATAGAATAGCCTCACTCATTTATGGGTTTAAAGAAAAATAAAAGACATTTTTGCAATAATCCTCAGAGACAAACAGAATATGTCAGGTATGTCCAGCTCACAGCATGAAGCTCACAACAGAGTGTTGAGTACAGTTAGAGAAATAGCTATATTGAGAGCAATCATAACAATGCGAATGAATGAGGGAAGTAGGAAGCCTGTCTAGAGTACAGGCTAGGGTGGGGTGGAGAGGAGGGAGATTTGGGACATTGGTGATGGAAATGTTGCACTTGTGAAGGGGGGTGTTCTTTACATGACTGAAACTCAACCACTATCAAGTTTGTAATCAAGGTGTTCAAATAAAGATATTAATTAAAAATATTTCCAAGTTTTAAGCAGGACCCAACTAGCACCCTGAATTTTGATCAGGGTTAATTTTCTGTGCACGGGGGATAAATTAATGTTGTTATAGTTTTGTATTGCTTGCTGCATCTGTCCTAAATTAATAGCGCACGTAGTTAATTCTAAACTCTCTGAGTGGGCTCAGAGAGTCTACTCAGTCTGTCTTAAAAAAGGGCATACCACTTTAATGTATGAGACTGTGAAGAAGTTTAAAATTAGAAGCTTTTCTATACTTAAGAAGCATTTTTATATAATTTTACTAATTTTGGGAGGCCACACTAACTGAACTCAGGGATTACTTCTTGCTATGCACTCAGGAATCACTCCTGTCAGGCATGGGGGCCATCTGGGATTCCAGGGATCAAACTCAGGTTTGAATGAAAAATGCTTTATCAAGAAAATGCTTTATCCGCTATGCTTTGACTCTGGTCCCAATTTTTCTAATATTTTAAAATAGACTCAGATAGATCCAAGAAGCAAAATGCAGGACATTATTCATTAGATTTTGAGAATGTTGCAAAATATACCAACTATAGATAATGTATGTGATGTAGTCAATTAATTAACCTAAAGAACTCTATTCTTAAAATTCTGTGCTTGCTCACAAAATTTGATGTCCTCCTTGATATAATATCTGTGATAAGAATTGGGAGGCCTTATTTTTTTTCCTTTCCTTTTTTTTTTGATTTTTTTCTTTAACTTCTTTTTTAAGCACCCCCTTCACTAATGCAAC
>PVKC010049497.1:0-11050 GCA_004027635.1 Crocidura indochinensis | reverse complement strand
AGAGAAAGAATGAAAGAAGAGAAGAATAAATGAAGGAGGGAGCTGGGGGAAGGGAAGACGGAAGAAATAGAGGGGGAAACGGAGGAAAGGAAAAGAAATGAAGTGAGGGAGGAAAGAAAGAAGAAAGTGTGAGTGCTTCACATTTTCCTGATGAAGCTCATTAAACAATTTCTGGTCTGGACTGTTTCCTAAAGTGCCTCACCGAATACCTTGCCATGTGGATTGGCTAAACATGCATCCACTGGCCTCCACAAGAGCCTGGGAAAAGCTGCCCAAGTTGGAATTTGGAATTTCCCAATCTTACTGACTCTCTAGCCTGTTTGAATAAAGGTTACTTTGCAGGTTCTACAATGCCTCAAAAGGTAAGATTTTTGTATCTCCCTGACCCACTCCATACCTGAAGATCCTTTCACATCTCATAGGGCATACTACTTAGGATCTAAGTTCAACTAGGATGGTTCAGGTTCTGATCCATGAGTCTTATTAAAGCTGCCTCCCTTCATCAAGTTCATCGCTTCTAAGTGAACTGACCTTTTCAGGGATTGTCTGCATAAATTGAAAGTGCTGAGTTTTTTTCTCATTTAAATTTTTTTCTGAGAAATTTCACACTGAGATAGATAAATGTAAAAATATTATAACTAAAGAAATTAAAATAAATGTAACAGAAATTAGGTATATTTAAAATTGTATACTAGCCAATTGGTTCACCTAGATATAATTAAGAAATGTCTAGAAACAATCACCAAGACTTAATGAAAAAAGAAATAACAAATTTAAACAGACAGAAAATAAGGAAATTGAATCCATAATCAAAACCCTTCTCAGGGCCAGGCGGTGGCTCTGGAGGTAAGGTGCCTGCCTTGCCTGCACTAGCCTAGGATGGACTGAGGTTCGATTCCCCGGTTTCCCATATGGTCCCCCAAGCCAGGAGCAACTTTTGAGCGCATAGCCAGGAGTAACCCTTGAGCGTCAATGGGTGTGACCCCCCAAAAAAACAAAAACAAAAACAAAAAACAAAAAAATCTTCTCATGGGGACTGGGGATGTGACTCAGTACTAGTGTCTGTCCTATGAACATGAAACCACAAGTTCAATCCCCAGCCTATATTACAATTGACAATCCCATGCAATTTCCAAGTGCAATTTCCTGCACTTCAAAATATACAGCAACACCATCAAACAACTGTAACAGAAGCAAATAAAAATATAAGCAAACATTAAATAAAACAAAAACCTCCTAACAGACAAATTCAAACAATATGGCTGTATTGATGCAGTCTACCAAGTCTTTAAAGAACTATTAATGCTAGGCTGCCTCGAACACTTCCTAAAAATAGAGAAAAAAGAAAAAGCTTCCAAGTCCATTACATGAGGTCAATATTACACTGATATCAAAGTTAGACATTGCAAGATGTTACAAAATCAGATATTGCAATAGATCAATATCTGTAGTGAATATTGATACAAATCCACTCAATAAAATATTAGAACAGATCAAAGTCACATTAAAAGGACTATAACTATGCCTAAGTAAAAAAAATGCAAGGATGGCATAGTTCATCAAATAAACCTCAATGTAGTATGTCAATGAGATTAACACACAAAGACGGAAATTATACAATCATCTCAATTGAAGCGAAAAATAATAAAATTCAATACCCCCTATGATTAAAAACATGCAAACTGGGACTAAAATAAAACTCAACATAATAGGCTATATATATATTATATATATATATATTATGTTGAGTTTTATTTTGTTTTATTTGTATATATATATACAAAAAACACAGTTAATTTCACATTCAATAATAAACATCTAAGCCCCTTTTCTAAAGATAAGGAACAAGATAAAAGTCTTAACCATAGCAATTATTTAGTAAAAAAAATCAAAATAAAAGACAAATTTTAAAAATAATGAATTTATTTGAAGATGATATAATATTAAAAACTCTAAAAATAACACATTCACACATAATACACTTACACACACATGCACATACATTATGGTAGAATTAAACCAGTTCAGGAAAGTTGTAGGATACAAAGTCAATGCACAAAAGTCTGTTATGTTTTATGCAATCAAATAATTTAAAAAGGAAATTTAAAAATAATTCTATATGTAATAACACAAAAAGCTAAAATAGAAATAAACTTTAAAAATGATGAAATGATGAAAATTATAAAATATTATAAAATATTGCTAAAAATAATAAATAATAATAAAGAAAAAGACATTAAGTATCAGAAATTGGAAGAGAATATGTACTATACTGCGCAAAAGATTAAAAGCAATTCCTAGACAGCTGGGGGCTGAATTACACCTTCTGCCAGGTAGGGGGAGGGGCAGTTGACCCAGGCCGACCTGTGGAGCTCAGTCACTCCAACCAAAACCACCAAATGCAAATAAATATGGGCAAACTAAGGAAGACTCTATCAACTGGGGATATGAAGAAAAATCCTAGCAAGTTCCCAAGTCCTCCAAAATGCATAGGCCCAAAAGATGAAAACCTAAAAGCAATTTGCATGCCATGTCAAAAGAAATCATGGAATCTCTAGCCAGCCAGTTCAAGAAATTCATAGATAAACAAATCAACAAACTCAAAGAAGAACTTTTACAGAACATGATAGAAGCATTGGAAGAAAAAGTTAGGTATTTAATGAACAAAGACAAAAGAAATAATCTAAAGATTTTGGGGCCAGGCGGTGACGCTGAAGGTAAGGTGCCTACCTTGCCTGCGCTAACCTAAGACAAACTGCGGTTCAATTCCCCCGGTTCCCCATATGGTCCCCCGTGCCTGCCAGGAGTAACCCCTGAGCGTCACCAGGTATGGCCCAAAAACCAAAAATAAAATAAAATAAAACAAAATAATCTAAAGATTTTAGGAATACCAGAAGTGGAGGAAATAGAAAAAGGGGGAGAGCAAGTGGTTAGGGAAATAATAGCAGAAAACTTTCCCACCCTCTGGAAAGAAGCTCCAGTGCAAATCCAGGAGTGAACAGAGTCCCTAATAAAATAGATCCTATGTCTATTTTATTTTATTTTACCCTAAAACCCAAGACATATAGTAATCCAAATAGCAAAAAAACAAAACAAAACAAACAAAAAAAAAAAACAAAGAGAAAGATGAACTCCTTAAAGCAATAACGGAGGAAAAAACCTCAAATACAAAGGAAAGAACATAAGAATCAAAGCAGATCTTCCATTTAAAATAATTCAAGCAAGAAGACAGTGGAATGACATATTTAAACAAACAACTGAATGAAAGAAACTTCCAACCCGGAGTCCAGTACCCAGTAAAACTCTCATTCATATGGGAGGCAGGACTAAAAACATTCTCAGTCAAAAAAGAACTTGTGTTATTTGTGCAAAACAAAACAAAACAAAAACTATTCTAAATGATATACTCAGAGATGGATTACACAATCCAAACCCCTAATTGTAACAACAAATTGCATTGAACCTCAAGAAAGTGATTAGAGACAAAGGAGGTGTAACCCAAAAACAAAAAACAACAAGATTCATGAATTTGAATATTTTCTTCTTTGATGTATTTACTTCCCTGATGTATTTTCTATCACCTCAGATGGTATTTGGCACAGAGCAGAGACATTAAAACAATGAATAATTGAGTATGGAAGATATAGTTCACTGATAGAGAACTTGCTTCATATGTGCAAATGCCTGGTTTTGATTGATGACATGATAATAAAGAATAAAATAATTACTGATTGAATGAATATATAACTGGCCTACATGTGATAGAGTTTAGTAAGTTCAATGAAAGAAAGAAAGAAAGAAAGAAAGAAAGAAAGAAAGAAAGAAAGAAAGAAAGAAAGAAAGAAAGAAAGAAAGAAAGAAAGAAAGAAAGAAAGAAAGAAAGAAAGAAAGAAAGAAAGAAAGAAAGAAACAAACAACTGAATGAAAGAAACTTCCAACCCGGAGTCCAGTACCCAGTAAAACTCTCATTCATATGGGAGGCAGGACTAAAAACATTCTCAGTCAAAAAAGAACTTGTGTTATTTGTGCAAAACAAAACAAAACAAAACAAAAACTATTCTAAATGATATACTCAGAGATGGATTACACAATCCAAACCCCTAATTGTAACAACAACCACTCTACACAATACAACTGCACAACAGCCCTCCCAAGCAATAATCTCCTTAAATGTCAATGAACTAAACTCTCCCATTAAAAACACATAGAGCCTTGGATCAGAAAACAAAAAACAGATTTCTGCTGCCTGCAAGAAACACACCTACAAGTACAGGATAGACACAGGCTCAGAATAAAAGGATGGAAATAAATTATTTAAGTCAGTGGAAACCAAAAAAAGCTGGTACAGCCATTTTTATATCAGACCAAATTGCATTGAACCTCAAGAAAGTGATTAGAGACAAAGGAGGTCACTACTTACTGATCAGGGGAACACTAGATGACAAAGTACTAACTCTGGTCAATATTTATGCACCAAGTGCAGAACCAGCAAATATGTAAGGCATTTGCTCATAAACCTAGAGCAACATATGGAAGGTAATGTTATAGAAGGAGGAGATTTCAATATGCCACTATCACCACTGGACAGAGCCCTGTCCTTATATAGGGCCCTCTATCCCCAGAAAGCAGAATACATATTTTTCTCAAGTGCACATGGAACCTTCTCTAGAATAGACCATGCCTTAGGATATAAATCTAACTTGCATAAAATCCAAATATAAAGTTTATTAGAAGTACCCTATCAGATCACTATGCAACAGAGATCAAGAGTGACTGTAAAAAGAAG
This sequence comes from Crocidura indochinensis, assembly GCA_004027635.1. NCBI lineage: Eukaryota > Metazoa > Chordata > Mammalia > Eulipotyphla > Soricidae > Crocidura > Crocidura indochinensis. The sequence goes on along the minus strand of PVKC010049497.1, from coordinate 6,264 downwards.
TTATGGAGAAATCCAACACCTGGAGATTAAATAACATGCTGCTCAACAACAGTTGGATCAAAGTGGAACTCAAGGAAGAAATAAAAAGATTCCTTGAGACAAACGATAATGAAGAGAAAAATTGTCAAAATCTATGGGGCACAGCAAAAGAATAATTAAGGGAAAACTGTAGCAATACAACCTATGTAAGGAAAGAAGAGAAGGGCAAAATTAAGAATTTAAAGGGGCATCTTAAGGAGTTGGAAAAACAGCAGCAAAGAAATCCAAACACAGCCAGAAGACAAGAAATAATTAAAAAAAAACAGAGCAGAAATAGACAACATAGAAACTAAGAAGACAATACAAAAAAAATATCAACGAGACCAGGAATTGGTTCTTTGAAAGAATAAACAAGATTGACAAACCACTAGCAAGACTCACAAAAAAAAGAGAGAAAACACCCAAATAAGTAGGATCACAGATGAAAGGGGAGAGATTACAATAGAACCCCAAGAAATCCAACACATCATGAGGACTTATTATATGTAACTTTACTCAATTAGGTTAGAAAACCCAGAAGAAACATAGATTTCTGGAAAAATATCCTCTTCCAAGACTAGATAAGGAGAATGTAGAAAGCATAAACAGGCCAATCACATCTGAGGAAATTGAATCAATAATTAAGAAACTCCCCTAGAACAAAAGTCCAGGTCCAGATGGTTTTACAGGTGAATTCTATCAAACATTCCAAGAAGAATTACTAACACTGATCCACAGACTCTAACAAAACATTGAAAAGACAGGGATCCTTCCTAAAGATGGCAAAAACACTGCCAAGAAAGAAAACTACAGACCAATCTCACTAATGAACATAGATGCAAAAATCTTCAACAAAATCTTAGCAAATTGAATCCAGCACTACATCAAAAAGATTATATACCATGACCAAGTGGGTTTCATACCAGGAATGCAAGGATAGTTCAACATACGCAAATCAATCAACATCATACACCACACCAATAAGAAAGACAAAAAGCACATGATTACATCAATCAATGCAGAGAAGGCGTTTGACATAATCCAACATCCATTCATCATGAAAACACTCAGCAAACTAGGGCTGGAAGGAACCTTCCTCAAGATAGTTACAGCTATCTATAAAAAGCCCAAAGCCCAAATTATCCGTAATGGTGAAAAACTGAAAGCATTTCCACTAGTGTCAGGAACAAGGCTGACAAGACAAGGCTGTCCACTCTCTCTACTTTTATTTAATATAGTTTTAGAAGACCTAGCAATAGCAATCAGACAAGAGAAGGGAGTCAAAGGAATCCAAATAGGGAAAGAAGAACTCAAACTATCTTTTTTTGCAGATGATATGATGATATACGTCAAAAACCTTTAAGAGTCCACAGTAAAACTCCTAGAAACAATTAATCAATACAGTAAAGTGGCCAGCTTCAAGTCAATACACAAAAGACAGTAGTGTTCCTCTATACAAATAACGAAGTAGAGTAGAAAGACATTAAGGAGACAATCCCATTTAAAATAGTATCCAAAAATATCAAGTACCTAGGTATCAACCTTACAAGAGAAGTGAAGGACCTATTCCATGAAAACTTCAAAACACTCCAGAAAGAAATTTAAGAGGATCTAAGGAAATGGAAGAACATCCCATTCTTATAGATAGGTAGAATCAACATAGTCAAAATGACTATCTTACCTATCCAAAATCACACATCATTTTTAAGAATTTAGAACAATCAATTATAAAATTCATCTGGAGCCACAAAAGACCCAGGCTAGCCAAATACATACTGAAAAATCAGAAGCGAGATGGCATCTCTTTACCTAACCTGAAGCTTTACTATTGGTATTGAAAAATTGTTTGTCTGAAAATCATGAATAACTTCGCAAATCACAGTACCACAGAAAAAACGTATGAGATTAAAAACAGTGTTCTAATAGATATTTAACCAACAAAGATATATAAATGGCCAGAAAACACATGAAAAAATTCTTGTTATCACTAGTCAGTGAAATAAAAATAAAAATTACAGTCTGTAACCATTTATTCAACAGTAATATTACTATATTTTAAATAATGATAAATAGAAATTTTCACATGGAGAAATTAGAACCCCTGTGCACTTTTGGTGGCAGTTTAAAAAAGTATATTTACTACTTTACTATATTTTAATATGCTTTCAGTTACTACTGAAAGCATATTAATACATCCTGCAAAAATATCATGTCATTCAGCAACTCCACTTTTGGCTATGAATTAAAATTAGGGTCTCAAAGAAATGGTGATATACTTATTTATAGAAACTTTAGTAACAATTGCAAAAAATAGAAGCAACTTAAATATATAACTGCAAAGGAATAAATAATAAAGTGTGGTATATTCAGATAGAAGATAGAAAACTTTATTTGAAACAGAAGAAAATTCTGAACTTCTACAATATGAATGAACCTTAAGGCTATTATGGCAAATGAATTTAGTTAATCACCAAAGACATATAATTGTCATATTCCACTCATATCATATCAAGAGTAGTCACTTATAGAGAAAATGGAATGACTATGAGTCTGGGGAAATAAAAGTTGCTACTTAATAGGTACAATGTTCTCACTAAAAACGTATAAAGAGTTCCAAAAATAGTGTGATGGCAGTGTAACAATTAATGCACAAATATGTACACAAAAGTGAATAAGATAGTAAACCATGTGTTATGTTTAATTTTAACACAATATAAAATTTTAGGAAGTGTGAGGAAAATGTAACCATTGTTCCTAAAATATTTATGACAGAAAAGATATATGGATAAACAGGAAATTCCTATATGATGGAGAATCAAGTTATTAGTGGGGAATTTTCCTACTGTTATTAGAGGGTAAACCCATAGCTCAAGTTCAAAATCACCAAGATACCCATCCAGACCCCAAAGAGACCCAGCAGGTGGTGTCAGTGTCTTTAAATAAATCCTACCCAATGGGCCTTGACAAGAACTATTAGAGCAGCTCACCAGGACAGCCTCCTCCTGGACTCCTATCAGGAAGAGAGTAGAAGCAATGAACTTTGTGAAAATAAGGTGTTTGAGAAGAAAAGCTCTTCTCTTCCATTTGGGTCAGAAATGAGGGTTCACCCTCTCTCTGGCTACTTAAGTAGCCTGAAGAACATCAGCTTTGTGTACACTGGAAGTGTCTGTAGATGGGAAATCCTGCTTCTTGCAACCTAATTGGGTCCTTATTGAGGATTCATAAGTCCTCTCTGGAGCTTTCAGAAGAACTGAGCATGGAAAGCCATAGGTGGGCTCTTTAAGTAGGTTTAGAAAATCTGGAAAGAGCAACATTCATTTCTCACACTAAGTCTCTGAAGGCAGAAGTTCCCGTCAGGTTAACAGGGCTAATAGTCAATGTAGTCTGCCAGAGAAGAACCTCTAGAAGTACCTCCTCAGACTGGTTTTCAGAGGGGTACCCACGATGAGAAAAGACACTTGTGGGGGGGAGATGGGAGGCACACAACGCTTCACAGAGGGCACTTGGATACTGTGGTGTGTGTCAGGTGTGTGTTTAGTGCAGACTGTGCCACCAGGAAGTCAATGCTAGAGGTTGCTTGGATCCCCACAACAACCTCAGGAAAAATATTTCCATCCCATACAAAGAGAGATGTCGTTTCAGCAGCAATCCCTGGCAGGAGAGAAAAGTAGGTTAGATATGTAAGCCCAGGGCATATAACCCAGCCCAGGGTATATTCTTTAAAACATTCTGTGCAGCCTTAGCCCTTGGTTGAAGAGGAAACACATTCTGGTGAGGGTAAAGGCCTGGGAGAAGAGGGCAGTACACGGGAGAAGAGGCTCAGTCTTCAAGCCTTGCATCTTCACCGGAGCTGGTGGTTGGGAAAAGGTTCAAATTGTGGTTAAGACTAGATTTTCAAATTGATCTAGACTATATTTTAATGATTAAATAGTATCTATTTCTATGGACTTTAGAAAATTGCCCTTCAAAACTTATTTTCTAGAGAGAAGGGGCTTTGGAAACTCATTATACAATAAATAAATAAATATACCACTTTGCCCATTAATCCCATAAAGTAATGCACATTATTATGTAAGTCTAGGTGGAGGATTATTTGGCATTTGGGGGAGGTATAAAAATTAATTGTAGCTGAGGTAATACCCAATTCTAGGAGGGCCCTAAAGTGTTTGAAGCACAGTTGCCTAGGAGTGTCCTTCAATCTCATTCTTCTTTCCTGATACTTAGTGCCTTTCCTTTGGGTTCTCTTGGACAGTAGCAGTACATTCTCTTTCTTTACTTCACCTAAAACAAGGGATAAAATTCCTACACATCTAACCATACTAATGGCATGTCTTCCTAATAAAATTGAGTCCCTCGGCCAGCAATATTTTAACTTCTCTCTCAAGTTTTATTGGATTTTAGTCATGACCCGGAAACCAGGATTATGCAGGATTCATTGACCTCCCACTTCAGTTCAAACATCTTTTCTTCATTACATTCATAAATATGCACAAATTCTAACATTCAGAGCTATAAAATGAATCCCACTGGGATTGAGTACGTGATTCGAGTGTGTAGATCATATGCTTTGCATGTGTGAGGCCTTCAATTTGTTCCCTGACAATGCCTGGTCTCTATTGCACCACTAAACTGAGCACTACCAAGAGTGAGCCCCAGTCTCAAGAACCATATGCTTGGCCTTCCCAGGCAGTCCCTCCCAAAAAGAATTCTTTTAAATTGCTTTTCATCCTTTTGAACATTGTATACATATATATGTATATGTGTGTTACACTATATTAAATAAATAACTCAGGAAGAATGAACTTCCATTTGAAAGAAATCTTGAAGCATGGCAGTAGATATCACCACTTTAGTAATAATATTAATATAAGTAGCTGATCTTTGTTGAGACTTGAGTGTAACAGATATTGTGCTGTGTTTTTAAATGTCTTTTCTTATTTTTTCAGAAAAATTAGCTACCTTGGGGCCAGAGCAATAGCAAGGTGATAGGGTGTTTGCCTTGCATGCACCTGACCCAGGATGGACCTTGGTTCGATTCCCAGCATCCCATATGATCCCCCAAGCCAGGATCGATTTCTGAGTACATAGCCAGAAACAAACCTGAGTGTCACAGAGTATGACCCAAAAACCAAATGAATAAATAAATAAAAGAGAAAAATTAGCTACCTAAAAATATACTTGTGCAAATGGATATAGGATTTTAACATATAAAACTCATATATACTCTTTCCTAGGCTATTACTAAGTATTTTATTAATATATTTTCTCTATGAGGGAGCTTTTATTTGGAGTGCTTTAATAACTTAAACAAGGTTACTCAGATAATCTAATAATTTGTCCTTGATCACAAGGCATTAATGCAATAATAAAAATATGTGTATTTTTGAATAATTTGTATAAATTTGTATTAAGAACTATAATCAAATGTCTGCCAAAAAGAAAATCCCAGGCCCAGGTAAATTCACTAATAAATTCTTTGAAACCTTTCAAGAGGAACTACACCAATCCTTGTAAGGCTCTTTCATGAAATTGAAAAACAGGAACACTTCCAAACAGTTTTTATGAAGCCAACATCACCTTGATACCAAAACCAGACAGAGATGCTGCCAAAAAATAAAATTACAGACCAATATCCCTGATGAACACAGATGCAAAAATCCTCAACAAATACAGGCAAATAGGATTCAATGCCTCATCAAGAAAATCATTCACTACCATCAAGTAGGTTTCATCCCAGGAATGCAAGGATGGTTTAACACCCATAAATCTATCAACATAATACACAACAGCAACAACAAGAAAAATAAAAACCACATGATCTTATCAACAGATGCAGAGAAAGCACTTGATAAGGTCCAACACCCATTCTTGATAAAAAAAAAAAACTCTCAGCAAGATGGGAACAAAAAAAACCTTTCTCAAAATAATTAAGTCCATCTACCATATAATATTTGCCACCGATGGCAAATATTATCCTCAATGGAGAAAAACTAAAAGTCTTCCCTCTAAATTCTGGTACAAAACATGGCTGCCTTCTCTCAACACTCCTCTTCAACATAGTACTGAAAGTACTTGCTATAGCGATTAGGTAAGAAAAAGATATCAAGGGAATCCAGATAGGAAAGGAAGAAGTTAAGCTCTCACTGTTTGCAGATGACATGATATTCTACTTAGAAAAACCTAAATATTACCAAAAAGCTTCTAGAAACAATATATTTATTTATTTATTTATTTATTTATTTATTT
>PVKC010049496.1:0-10725 GCA_004027635.1 Crocidura indochinensis | reverse complement strand
CCATGTGAAGACATTGCAGGCGCGTGAAAATCAACACAGCACATCACCATTTCTGGGTGTGGTGACGCCACCACAGAGAGAGGGCATCAATGGTGCGTGCTGTGGTGGGAATGGGGCAGGACCAGTATGGAGCCAGTGAAGTCGGCTCCATTTAAGAGTGAGTGACACCACAGGAGGAGAAAAACCAACCCCAGAACCCTTTTCTGACTGACGGCAGAAAAGAGAGAACCTCAGAAAACCAAGAGCTTGTTTTTGGGAATCCTCAGTAGGATGTGGAACCCTGGAGCCTGTTAGTGGAGCAAGAAGTGAAGCGAGTGGGAGTCAGGTCCATATCAGGAAGGAAAGGGGGGTTCAGTTCTTTCTGCAGATGATAAAAGAATGATCAGTGCTCTGGGGAGCACATTCCTGGGGTGCGTTTCGGAAATTTGGCACGAGGCACGCACGACTAGTCTTGATTTGAAATGAAGAAGAACGACACCCAGGGCCTGAGCAGCAGTTGTAAAGGGGTCTAGGCGCTGGTCTTGCTCACAGCTGATGCGGGTTCTATCCTCAGCACTGTCTCAGGTCCTCCGCCCCAGCCAGAAATGATTACTGAGCACAGTGTTGGGAGTAAGCCCAAGCACCAGGAGCCTAAAACAAACAAGAACAAGCCGACTAGTCTAATAGCCCTGCATATTAAAGCCAACTGCTTCATAATATCCACTCCCTCTCCAACCCCAGCCCCCAGTTAACCTCATTGATGAACTTTATCACCATTATAAATGAAGAGATCCCAGCCTGTACCCTCAGATTGCAGGCAACAGAGACCAATGCTTCCAATTTATTTTAGGAGACTTAGCATTATCCTTGCTGTCAAGATCAAAGACATGGCAGATGACTACTAGGAAAAAAGATCCTTTAATAAAGAATTACCAAATTGAGGGGCCTGAGCGGTGGCGCAAGCGGTAGGATGTTTGCCTTGCATGCTCTGACTTAGGACAGACCCTGGTTTTATCCCCCATGTCCCATATGGTCCCCCAAGCCTGGAGCGATTTCTGAGTGCATAGCCAGGAGTGACCCCTGAGCATCACTGGGTGTGACCCCTCAAAAAAACCCAAAAAACCGAAACTAAAGCAACAGCAACAACAACAAAAAAGAATTGCCAGATTGAATCCCGAAATGGTACTTGAAACCTAAGAACATCTAAATCATTAGTTATGAAAATGAGTGACCAATGAGCACAGCCATGGATTGTCCAAAAAATAACAGAAGAAAACAAAATTATTTTCTTTTGTGTGTGAAGGAAGTAGTTTTTTTTTTTTTGTTTTGTTTCGTTTCGTTTTGTTTTGTTTTGTTTTTTTGGGTCACACCTGGCAGTGCTCAGGGGTTACTCCTGGCTCCATGCTCAGAAATTGCTCCTGGCAGGCACGGGGGACCATATGGGACACCGGGATTCGAAACGATGACCTTTTGCATGAAAGGCAAGCGCCTTACCTCCATGCTATCTCCCGGGCCCCAGGAGGTAGGTTTTATGGAAATTTATTTAGAAAGATGGGATGGGAGGGAGAGAGGAGAAGTCTGTGTTTGAGAGACATGCATATTCAAGACAGAACATGGGTGGGGGTCATTGTGGAGACCATGAGGAGGGAAGAGGTCAGTGTCATGGGTGGAGGGACAGGCAGGTGCAGGCCTCAGGTCTTTTTTGGGGGATAGGGCTGCTGTCAGGTGCTTCCTTGTCCCCCTTTGAACTTGTACCCATCTCCTGTGGGCTGTTTGGACTCTCCTTTGTGGTGGAGTCAGAGGGGTGGGGCACAGTGGACACCAGACAGGAATGTGCCCCCAGAGAGCTATGGGAACGGGGCACAGGTATGTGGGACACTCCAGGGCTCTTAGGGTGGGCTGGCAAATCCTCAACCCCACAAAACCACAGCCTAGGTCAGGAGCAGAGCCTGGGCCGGTGATACATCGCTACACGCACTTACACGTGCACAGTGGTACTGCTCACAGATACCTTTGGTATGGACCATGTGACTGTTCTCTTTGGTTTTCAAACATTGGAAAGCCCAGTGCTGTCCTGGCAAAGGTGGGAAGGAGTGTGTGTGTGGGTGTGTGTGTGTGTGTGTGTGTGAGTGTGGGTGTGTGGACCCACCATGTTGCATTTCCAGTTCCCCCTCTTGCCACATGGGGTGGCTCTTCCTCAGTCAAAGGGTCCCTGCAGTCCATGGGTCTAGCGTGGGCTGCACTCAGTGGGGAAGGAGACATGCATAGAAGCAGATGTACACACACAGAGACATGTGCATGTGTGCAGACACATACACATGCATGCCCGCAGACTTGAACACACATGTAGAAATGCACACATATGCACACCCACTTAGGTGCACACATGGGTATGCATATGTGTGCATTTCTGTGCAAATGTGCACATACGCGCAGGCATAGACACAAATGTGCACACACATGCAAACACTGACACGTACACACCCACAGACATTCCCATCCCTGGAGCCCTCCCTGCCTCATGTGGCAAACGTGGAAGATGGTTCCAGAATTCTTGCTTGTCCATCTATTTTGGGCAAACACTGTCCCTGACTCAGAGACTCTGCCTATGCTCAGGTTGCTCCTCAGACTGAGGGGAGCAGTGTGATCGCCAGTTTCCTTTTATTGGGGGTGGGTGTTTGTCTGAGAGCAGGTAAATGCTGGCCCATCTTCCTTCCCGTCCCTCATGTACCCCATCAGTGTCCTTGTGGCCATGGTATCTGTGAGTGATCACACCCCCTTCACCCCACACTGCATTACCTGGCCCTGGCCCTTCCAGCTCTGTTCTAGGGAACTGTCTCCACCTCCCAGGCAGGGCTAGTTGCTGTGCCAGGCTACCTCCATGGGACCATCACTGCCACGCTTCCTATTAGCTTGTTGGCAGTGGTGCTCCATGTCTTGTGTGGAGAATAGGCTGAAATGATTCACAGAAATAGCTTTTCAACCCCAAAGTGCTGGTGATTGAGCTGTGCCTGTCACTCCCCTCCCTCCGCTCCCTGGCGTCTCTTCATCTGCCATCACAAACCTGTCATTTGTGTATCGGTTCTTACACCCAGCATTCACCTATTCATCTGCCATCAACCCTCTGTCACCTGCTTATCACACATCACCATCCATCCATCCATCCATCCATCCATCCATCCATCCATCCATCCATCCATCCGTTCGTCCATTCATCCGTCCATCTGTGTCTCTCTTATCAGTCATGTGGTTTTGTTCGTTGAGGCCAGAATGATGTTCATCCTGAGATAAAAATAACCCTCATATTATTCGTCAGCCCTGATATATTCTTTGATTTCCCATCTCTCTGCTACAAAGTTATCCACCTATAAATAAATATTATGACTTTTCTGACAGAGGAAATGGCGCTTCTTACCTGATGTAGACAAACGATACCCCCGTCAGTCATACTACTCGATGACTGCTCTGCACAGATGTGGGTTTGGACCCCCTTGAGACCCCGAGAGCCCTTCAAAATGTGTGTTAGGGTGGGCAGGCATAGGGAGCACTGTGAAGGCTCATGTAGCGATCTGGATACCAGTGCTGGTTTTTCTCTTGGCAGCTTTGGTTGCTATATTGGATTTCTGTTCAAATCTCTGATAAAGAGGATATTATTGGCTGTTGACTGTCTAGGGTAGACAAAAGCATGGCCCCCGAAGTGGGAAGACAGCACAGCACTGTAGGCCAGATGTGAGGTGAAGGGGAGCCAGGAGTGTCAGGTATGACTTCCCACTTGCAGCTAATTATCAGTGTGTACCACCAGGTGCCTCTTTGAGTCACATTTTATTCAATGAGAAAAGAGGCTCAGAGATACCTGCACTCCCCCGGGTTGGGGGATTTGTAAAATGCTTTGACTCTGGGTTTGGGCCTGCTTTGGAAACTTGGGTGTGTATGCTCACTCCCATGTATGGAAGGGTGGTCGAGGAGAAGCAGATGCATCCTGCATGGGAAACATGGAAGCTCAGAGTCTTTAAGCAAAATACCTTGGCAGTTCTGTTATCAAATGTTTTCAGTGTGTTGGTTTCTGGGAGCTCATGTTTTCAGTGGCAGCATCCTGATGGATGCCAGCTAGCATGTCAGCCAGTAAAGAGGAAGCTTCTATATGATAGCTCTTTGTTGGGCAGCTCATGTAGGGGAATCTCTGCAGAAGAGACCTTCCGTCTCATGGGCAGCAGTTCCCACCTATTCTCCTCTCCCTTTGCCCAGTTCTTCTGTTCCTTGTCCTCCTAAGTCTGATCCATCATCTTTCTCTTTCCCACCCAGTGGCCTGAGTCTATGCACATTGCGAATACCCTTCCCTTAGTTGTTTCTCATCTCTGATTGGTTACACCCTAGGATAGGGTTCTCAAACTCAATTTACCTGGGGGCCGCAGGAGGCAAAGTAGGGGTGAGGCAGGGCTGCATAAGGGATTTCGCTTACCAAATATTCGCAATAAAAAATTGCATTAGGGCCCGGAGACATAGCACAGCGGCGTTTGCCTTGCAAGCAGCCGATCCAGGACCTAAGGTCGTTGGTTCAAATCCCAGTGTCCCATATGGTCCCCCGTGCCTGCCAGGAGCTATTTCTGAGCAGATAGCCAGGAGTAACTCCTGAGTGCTGCCGGGTGTGACCCAAAAACAAAAACAAAAACAAAACAAAAAAATTTGCAAAAAATCACATTAAATATTTGCATACCCCGAACAAAACTGCTTGGGGTATTCGAATATTTAATGTGATTTTTTTCTTACTAATGCAATTTTTATTGCAATCATGAATACTGCAATATTTGAAGGCTGGCCTCGGGCCACAAAATGTTGTACGAGGGCCACAAACGGCCCTCGGGCTGCGAGTTTGAGACCCCTGCTCTAGGAGGTCATCCAATCAGAAAGGTTCACGAAATCATGGATGCATATAAAGGTGTAGGGTGGTTATGGGATTACCAATCAGATCACCTATGCCCTTATAAGGGTTTGTAAGAGGACTGTGGGTGGTTTGGCCCTCCCCCTCATTTCATCCCTAAGAGCCAGGAGTGGCCTTGTGTCCAGGACATTTAAACCCAATTGGGGGCCCCGAGAGATAGCACAGCGGTATTTGCAGTAAAAAATGACATTAGGACCCGGAGACATAGCACAGTGGTGTTTGCCTTGCAAGCAGCCGATCCAGGACCTAAGGTGGTTGGTTCAAATCCCAGTGTCCCATATGGTCCCCGTGCCTGCCAGGAGCTATTTCTGAGCAGACAGCCAGGAGTAACCCCTTGAGCACCGCCGGGTGTGGCCCAAAAACAAACAAACAAAAACCCAATTGGGAATAGTCTTGGGTGTTCTTCCCACTCTGCACACAGTAATGGGTCTTCTCTGCATGCTGTGGTAGGAGAGGGCAGTCGTGTCCATGGGTTACTGTCGGCCTGTCCCCAAGACCTTCCTCCGATGTGTGAGTCTGAGGTAGTTCTTGCAATGTCCGGCTCATAGAAGCATCTCAGGAAGACCTTATGAGACCCTAAATAGATGTCATGGCCCCCAGTGTATTCTTGAGAAGCCAACCTGTGTCTTAGACTCACAACAGCAATTGGGGGTTGGAGGAGGAAGATGCTATTTTATTTAAATTTAAATTTTGTTTTATTGAAACCATTGTGATTTACAAAGTCCTTCATAGCTGCCTTTCAGACATACAATAAATCAGGACCAATCACACCACCAGTGTCTACTTCCCTCACTAAGTTCCCAGGGTGCATCCCATACCCCTAAGGCAACCGCTCTACCCTCAGTACTGTTGCTCTAGCCCCGTGAGTCCAAATATGATTCATTATTTATACCTGCAGGCGACTGAATAGACTTCTGTTATTCTAATTTTTGCATTACTATAGAGGTGTGGGCCTGGTTTTGAGTGAGGCAGGGCTGTGTGACTCTAGTCTCTCTAGTTTGGTTTCTGGGTTACTGTTGGGGGTTATTTTGTCACTGAATTAGGACTCTGGAGTTCTCCACTTGCTCACAGCATGCAGGGTGAGTTGGGGGAATATACTCATGCATTTCCCATGCCCCTACTGGCTCAACCCAAGGTAAGGGGCATCTTCCCATGACCTGGGGTACACCTGGTATGAACTTTTAGGTTGCTTCAGCTGTCAGCGGTGCTGTCTTCCTGGTGAGGGTGCCCCACACTGCATCGGGTATAGCCTAGGCTGAATGAAGGGACCCTGTGGTGCTCCTGTGGGAATGTTCTTATTGGGGGGGGATTATTTCTTTGGAGCCTCCCTAGCAGCTGGAGGCTGGCATGGCCATGCCTGGGAGTCCACAAAGTTTTGTGGATCACACCTGCCCTCTGATCATCTCCTAGCCCTTCCTGAAGGGAGCTCTGGCCTGGTCACCTTAAAAGCAGGCACCAGAATAGAACCAGTGTCTTGCACTTCTTTTGTTTTTGTTTTTGTTTTTTTTTGGGCCACACCCAGTGACGCTCAGGGGTTACTCCTGGCTATGCGCTCAGAAGTCGCTCCTGGCTTGGGGGACCATATGGTAAACCGGGGGAATCGAACCTCGGTCCATCCTAGGCTAGTGCAGGCAAGGCAGGCACCTTACCTCCAGCGCCACCGTCTGGCCCTAGCGTCTTGCACTTCTGCTGGTCTTGTCCCCATTCCAACTAATGCTGAAAACAGACAAGACCTGAATGAAAGTGGAGGGAATTTTCTCCTCCTTCCGACGAGTCTGACTGGAAAAGACGTAAGAGCAGATAGACAGGCTGCTAGAACTGTTTTTGGGTTGTTTTTTTTGGGGGGGGGTTTGAGCCACACCTAGTGACATTTAGGGGTTACTCCTGTCTATATGCTCAGAAATCATTGCTCCTGGCTTGGGGGACCATATGGGATGCAAGGGATCAAACCGTGGTCCGTCCCAGGTTAGCGCTTGCAAGGTAGACGTTAGCACCACTGCTCCTGCGCGTGGCCCAAGTTTGTTGTTGTTGTTGTTGTTTTTCCTGAGCACCACATGGATCTAGGAGGATATTGGGGACACTGACAGCTGTCTAGCTGGAGCCTTTAGTGTGACTGGACAAGCTGACATGAATTCGTAGAGAGGGAGGGAGTGGAGAAAGAGAAAAGAGAGGAGAGAGAGGAAGAGAGAGAGAAAGAGAAAGAGAGAGACAGAGAGAGAGAGAGAGAGAGAGAGAGAGAGAGAGAGAGAGAGAACAGCAAATAGAACTCTGACCTTGCTCCCATTGATCCAGGTTCCATCCCTGCCTGGCTCTCATAGGGTTCTCTGAGCCTGCTAGGAACGATCCCTGAGAACAGAGTCAGGAGGGGGGAGCTCTGAGCACCACTAGATGTGGCCTCCCCAAAATAAACCAAGGTTTTGGAGCAAAAGCCCAAACCAGCCCCTGAAGCAGGTCACCCACTGGAGGACTCTTGCTCACAAAGGCACAAGACGGCACTTGGTTGACAGTGGGAGACTGACGGACACCCGGATTCTTGGGCCCAGTGGACTGGAAGACCTGGGGCTTCCTTCAGAGGTGCCCTTGTATTCTGACTCCTCCTGGATCATGCTGTTTTATAGCGGTTTGTCAGCCAGGTGGCAGAGCTCACATAGTTTGTGCAAGCACTCCAGTAAGCACTTTAGAATTGCTGGATGATGGAACGGTGGACAGGAGTATTGTGAATAAGTGTGGGGAGAAAGTAAGAATCATTCGTAAATGATGTGGGATCATTTTGTGTCTAAAGAGGAACAAAAATGATATTGCATTCCCCCAGCAGAATCCGTTCTGGACAAGATGTGCATATGCAGTGGCTGAAGCTGCTGAGGAGAGACACCCCACAAGAGACTTGGGTGGAGGAAGGGGTTCTTGGGCCCAAAATGAAATGTCTGGCCAGTGCTCGCTTCGGCAGCACATATACTAAAATTGGAACGATACGGAGAAGATTAGCATGGCCCCTGCGCAAGGATGACACGCAAATTTGTGAAGCGTTCCATATTTTTTAAAAGGAAAAAAAAAAAGAAATGTCTGGCCAAATGATGGTCCTTGTTGACCTTTTCAAAACCCTGTAGAGGACCTCGTAAAGGAGATTGCAGGTTGCCGTGTGCAGTTACGATGACCAATTTTTGTGTGTGAAGCAGCTTTAGGGAAACAAGAAAAGGACAAGGAGGAGCTTGTCAGGAGGGGATGGCCTCATGCCGCAACTCATGGAATGGATTGGGCAGCCCAAGGTGCTCATTGGTGGTACTCAGAGGGATGCAGATGGAGTGGGGAGTGGGCAGCAGCATTGGCCAAGTTGTCAGGGCCTTTCCAAGAAGAAGTGACCCAGAGGTGGGGGACGCAAGTCACTGCTTGTTCTTTGGTTTGACCAAGAAATGGCGTAGCTGTGAGGACGACTCCTATCCTTCTGGGACTGACTGAATTGGACAGTCCTTGGTTGACTGATCCCCAGGCTCCGCTTCATGACAGTTTCTGTGAATATTTGAGGACATTACTCAATCCCTGCCCTCCTGTCCTGCTTGACCAGTCTTTGAACTGATACATACTGCAATGATGTTATGTCAGTAAGCATCTGTTACCAGTCTTTCAAAAGGGCACTGTTTTTTGTCTGTTATATATTCAGTTTAGATATTTGTTGAGGAGACGGATGAATGGCTAAATGAGTGGATGGATGGATGGATGGATGGATGGATGGATGGATGGATGGGTAACTAGATGGATGAGTGAAGAGTGGGTGAATAGATAGATGAGATGATGGATGAATGATGGATGATGAAAAGGTGGGAGGATAGATAAATAAGTGGATGGATGGATGATGGATGTATGGATGGGTGAAAGGATGGATGTGTAGATAAATGGATGGATAGATGAGATGATGGATGGATGATGGATGATGAAAAGGTGGGAGGATAAATAAGTGGATGGATGGATGATGGAGGTATAGATGGGTGGGTAAATGAAGAGCTGAGAAGGTGAGTAAGTGGATGGATAGATGGAAGGAGAGATGGGTAGATTCATGAATGGAAGGATGGACGGATGGGTAGATGGATGAGTGGGTAGATGGACAAATGGATGGAAGGTTGTATGAATGGGTAGATGGGTGGGCAGAAGATGGATGAGAAGGTTGATGGGTGGGTGGCATTTGTTTAAACAGCTAGAATGTGTCCGGAGAGGGACTCTCACACAGATGGCTAACACAGGATCTATAAACTATGATGTTTTGAATTTGCTTGTGTACGAATCTGGCCTGTTACACCCATATTTTGGCCAGAGTATTAGGGAAACTCTAGGGCAAAGGACTGGCCTGGGCCTTCCTCCTAGCACTGTCTGAATGGTGGGAAACTTAGACCATGTTAGTGAGCCTTTAACAGGAGCTCCCAGAATTTGTAGAAGCCTTTGGGTCCCACCTCTGCCTCAGTCCAGATATGACAGATCATCACTCTCAGCAGGAAGCTTGATGCTAAGTGAAAACAGCGATCTCTTGAACAGATTTCCTGGCACATTCTCATGTTGAGACGTGCAGACCACGTGTCCTCACCTATGGTGTCAACACATTGGACAGCTCCAGGGCCTATCTCAGTGGGCTGGACACCACTGGCTGTGTGGGCATGATGCCCAGGGGCAGGGGCCAGCCGGGGCTCTCAGGGAAGCCTGGCACTTGCAGCCCTTGTGCTGGGAAGATTGAGGACTTGGGACAGTAGGAGGCCTGGGCATTCCTCTCTTCATCATCTTAGCTGTGAATCTGGACCTCAGATCCTCCCATCCCTGCTTCCAGAAGGTTCTGGTGTGTTCTAGCTGACATCTACACTCCCCTTGTCCTGTCCTCATATTCACTGTTAGAATGAGACCCTTTAAGAGTGGCCGGGCCGAGGCAGACTCATGTCTGGTCCCAGTTAGGTAGGGGGAGTATGGCAAGGTCCTGGTGCATCCCAGTGGCAGGAATGAGATACCTGCAGGCACGGAGACTCAGCCCAGTCCTAAAGCCAGGCAGGCTGGCAGCCCTCTCCGGCTCTGCTCCACATGCAGCCCCAGGGCTGCCCACTGGCGACGGTCACAGCGAGTGGTGTATGTAGGACCTTGGCTGTGGTTGGGGGGAGCCCTCTCCTCCCTGGGGCTCCCCTTCAGGCCTCGAATGCCTCGCTGTCTCAGGCCGTGGCGGGTTCTCCCGGGTACTGGACCGCGTGGACGCTTCTCTGAGGCCACACACTTCTATTTTTAGACCTCTCCCCCCGCACCCCAGCAGCGCTGTTTAAAGATTCAGCTCAGGCTGCTCCCCGGGATATTTATAACCATTCTGTCGCCTGCCTCGGCATGAATGCTACTCCGAGGATGCTATTCCTGGAGGCGGTTGCCTTGGTGACCGTTAACCCTTTGCCTGGGAAGCTGGCTCAGCTGCTCAGGCCGCGCCGCCCTCCCCCTCGCCTCTTTCAGCCCTCTTTCGGCTCAGCTCGTTCATGAGAAGGCGCACCCGGACTCTGAAATGAAAGGCGCAGTGAGTGCATTTGGTGCTCCAGCGAGTAAGCCCAATCAGTGGAGGGGCAGCGGAAGAATGAAGAATTGGCTTGTGAAGGACCTGAACTATTGATAGCATAACGGGGAGAGGAGGGTACTTGCCTTGCATGTAGCTGACCCAGATTCGATCCCAGCATCCCACAGGTTCCCCCGAGCAATGCTAGGAGTAGGCCCTGAGCATCACTGGGGATGGCCCCCCAAAATACCAAAAAAATTAAAAATTAATCTGGGGCCCGGGAGATAGCATGGAGGTAAGGCGT
>PVKC010049495.1:0-10729 GCA_004027635.1 Crocidura indochinensis | reverse complement strand
TTTTTTAAAAAGGTCTCTAATCTCTCTAGGAATAAAATCATCCAAGAACATCCAATTTTATAGCAATGACCAAATCTAGAATTTAGATTCATGAAAATATTCTATTATTCTATGAAGATAAGGATATTCAACTGAATTTCCAAGAGTAATACTAGATAGGGTTAAGCTCATAACACGAGTTATCACTACACATTAGAACATGATAACAATGATATCATGCACATATGTGCCATGTATATATTTGGCTACTAGTCTTTTTAAAAAATGTCAAAAGTTATTTCAGAACCTAGAGTCTGTTGCTATGGTGCATGCTGCTGCAAAGAAAAAGCTAATGGGCTCTCTACTTAATGTGATTAGAGCCATTATTGACATAATGCCAGGAAGATGCAAAACCATTAACATTATACTACAGCTCACTTTAGCATCTACTCAGATTTAGTATTTGATCCACAATTTTAATTTTGTTCTGCTCTATTCAGAGCCGCATTATACAAAATGCATAATTAAAAGCTGCTGTGATTCTCTCTACTTCTGAAATTAAAAACACAGCAAACATTTGTAGTTCTAATCCACTAGAAATTAATAAATCAAATAGTGTCTTTCACCCTCTTTCCTCCATGCAATTCGCTCTGCAGGTTGGGAATACTTTTGCCAGCAACAGGGTATGTTTTAGACAGAGAGGCTGCCTACTTTGTAAAGGCAAGGGAGAACCTGGAGGGCCTAGAAGCACTGATAGTCTTATAATTCCAAGAGTTAAGCTGAAAGGGCTTTCTGCAAATAAAAGAATTTTAATCAATTCACCATAAATCCTTTTGATGCATTTTCCTTCATTAGCTCACTTTGTCAAGCATACACATGCTCCTAATTTAATTTAATCAAATTCACCATTTCTTTCTGTCAACAGTGAAACAATTCCCATGTCTAAAAGATCTCCTATTAACTCCCTAGCTAGGAGAGTCTGGAGGGGAGACTGATGAGCAATACTACTGCTTTACCCACCACAAAAATTTGAAAGAACTTAAAGTTCTACCATCAAGAGCTGAGACAGGAACACCACTGATGGTTCTATTTCTATCAGATATCTTGATCATCTGAAATAACTAAGTGTTATGATTTATTACAAAATAACGAGAATATCCTCCCCCGTGGGTGAATATATTAAGTCTCTACTGCCAGTACAACAGGCAGTCCTTACTTCTGACCTGTAAGTCCTTATCGTAGTTAATTTTCACTCACAAAATGCAATTCATCCTCAACCCTCTTCCCAACATTCACTTCATCAAGGATGCATTATAAATGTTTCCTAGATTACTTACTATTTAATAAAATATTAAGACATGCATGCATTATTTTTCTTTGAAATAAATTTAAAGCCATTCATATATATAAATATAGATCATATATATATGAATATCGATCATATATATATGAATATGTATCATATAGGCTGATACATATTTTGAAATTTTTTATTTTAAAGCCAGTATTTTCAAATGCATATCAAAATATCAATTTGTATGTATCTGTAGTAAAAGTAAAACAGAAAAGACTGCAGAAGTGACAATACAGAATGAGAAGATAAAATAGCCCTAAAGAGGATCCCAAGGTTCACACTTGATCTTAGCCAAAAGGCCAAGAAGCAATGAGGATTCCAAGGTTAAGGTTAAGTATAAGCTTTCACTCTCTTCTACTGGGTTAGAAAAATAACAGGAGCATGACTAAAGCCAATACCTGAAGAGTGAATAAAATATCAACTCACTTCATAGTATGCTTATTAATTAATCTTCATTTTCCAGATCTTGCTTTTAAAAGCAAAGATTCATCAATGTAGACATGTTAAGAATATTAAAAATAAAAAAACAGGAAGGGTGCTTGCCCTTGAGCACTACTTATGAAACACCCTCCCTGAACAGATTATTTGCTTAGAAATTAGAGAACAAATGTACAATACACCGAAATTATATTTTTTGTTTGTTTTGGGGCCACACCTGGCAATGCTCCGGAGTTACACTTAGCTCTGTACTTACAAATCACTCCTGGAGGGCTCGAGGGACCGTATGTGATGCCAGGGATTGCACCCAGGACAGCTATGTGCAAGGCAAATGACCTATGTGCTGTTCTATCATGCCATCCCCAAATTATAGCTTATTTTTAATGAAAAAAAATGCATTCTAAAAATAGAATCAACTTCTAAACACTTCATATGTACATAAATGTACCTGTAATATAATATAATATAATATAATATAATATAATATAATATAATATAATATAATATAATATAATATAATATAATATAATATAATATAATATAATATAATATAATATAATAAATATGAGGAAAATATTTAACAGCACTAAACCTAACACATAGTAGACACCAGGTTGTGTCAGTTAAAATAATAATACAAGATACAGAATGTCAATATAAATTAATCTTTACTGACATCACTCAGGGTTCATAGTTTTGTTCCAATGTTGCCAAAAATTGACATTTTTATTTTTGGACAAGCAGCTTTGCAGGAGATGGCATATTATACTTTTGATTAAGATACCTAAATAGAACTATATTGTATGTTTTGCAGAATTGTTTAACGTATTAACAAATTTGTATCAGTGCAGGTCCCTGAAGACTATTATATTCTATTACATTAAACCAATGGCATTGGCAAACAGAGTAATTTAAAACATACTCTAACTATTCTGCTATAGAAAATAAAATTAAGAAGGGAGAAGTTTCCTTTTATATTAAATGACATAGGATTGTGTTTTTTATTTCAGTAGTCTAAATTATATTTGAGCATCGAATAAGGGGACTATAAAACCTTTTGCTAAGCTAGTCATTTAATGTCAGGAAAAAGGATGATGAGACACAAAAGCTGAGGTACCAAATCTACAGTTTACAGATAATTTATGAAATCTGTTGCTTCTTCAGTTTCATCAAAAGCAGGCAAAATAGACATTTCAAAATAAAAGAAAACACCCTCACTGTGTTTACACATTCCTTTTGGGTTTCTTTTATTTTCTGGATCATATAAGGTGAGGCACAGAGCTCTGTGCCTGTGAGTACAGAGCTTCTGGCTCTGTACTCGGGAATCACTCCTGGTAGGGTTGTATATGGGATGTCAGGGATTGAACCTGGGTTGGCCACATGCGAGGCAAACACCTTACATGCTACGTACTACCTGTCCAGTACCTTTGGTTGTGTTTCTTTGGTCTCACTTGGTCATGGTCAGAGCTTCCTCCTAGCTCTGTGCTCAGGGATCACTCCTGGCAGTACTTGGGGGACGACATAGGATGCTGGAGATCCAGCTCAAGACAGAATCAAACACTGCAGCATAAAAAACTCAGGTTACCGGATGTTGGAACTGAATCTCAGAGAACATTGGTGGGACCTCTAAAATCCTCAGATATCATTAAGTCATGCAAACTAGGGGCTTCCCTGGGCCAGCCCACCAGTTCATTTGTGTGTACAAAACCGTTAGCCATCTATCTGACCTGGTCAGTCTTTCAGGTATGTAAATGGCCCTTTAGTGTACATTTTTGATTACACATCTACTTTCTCCACAGCATTAAAACAAAAAGTGACATCTGTACACATAAAGTCACTTATCAGAGCTTACTGGCCCACCACATCAAGCACTTTGAAAAGATTGATGACAGTGTAGTGGGAGTGAATAGATAATGGACATCTGTGTTCTTCTATTAATGTAACTTTATGATTAAAAAGAAAGAATAAAGAAGGAGGATGCCTCAACAACCTTGAAACACTGTAAAATACACTCCAATAAAACTGAGACTTTTATCTCCATATTAGCAGCTGGACACAATTCACTTACATATCTCATATTCCTATTTCCTTCCTTCTCATTATTTTGCTTTTTTAAAATTACATGTACATAAAAACTCCAAATCGATAAAGCTAAATGTTTTTCTTTGCCCAGGAGCAATCAGTTTCTTAAGAAGATGCCCAATAGAACTATACCCAATTTTATAATAGTGCAGCGAAACAACATACTACGAAATATGGGAATCTCCAAAAATGTAAATACTTTATAGGAAATGGTATAGCAAATTCTACTGCTGTTGTATGGACAATTTTCAAAAATCTCTAATATAAGTATAATCTTAGCAAATATCTAAGTGTTTATAAATATATATAATTTGATATATATTTATTTTCCATATGTATATATAAATTTACAATAAAAAAGGAGTGATGTACAAGTTAGACTTGAAATAATGGTCCCTGAGCAAAGTAACTGAAAGTCAAACAGATACCAGGTCAGTGACTAAGACTTCTATGCATGCATCTTTAAGTACAATCCTATGCTGAAGTTAAATTTCACTAACTCACACAAACTCTACGTTATCTTGTTATTCACTACAGTTCTGTACAGAGTCAGTACTTGATATACAGCGGTGTTACACATGGTAATGAAGGAAAATTATATACTGCTGGAGCACCAAACCTCTTTCTAACAGCAGTTAGGTTTAGCCTAACTTAAAATGACACCAAGTCTTCTATGTTAAGTATCCTTTAGTGGCACTTTCTACTAAATCCTAACTCCTCTTGTTAAATTTTGAGCCATCTATGCTATTTTACACCTCAAGAGCTCAGAAAAGGCAGCCCAGTAGCTGGTGTATGGAAGTGACAGAATGTTTTCATTCCACCCCTGAAAAAAAAAAAGCTCCCTGTTTTTGACACACTGGAAAATGTACAGCCAGAGTGCTTGAGGCGAAGATGCCACCCCAGCCTTACATCTGTCTGCTTTCATTTGTCTACAACTGTGCTTATAGATAAAACAAGCTTTCCAGATGTCATCCCAAGCGGAGCTCATATGCTGACTTCACTGAGGCTCCATTGTTGGCTTCCAGCATAAGAGTTGTAAAACTAAAATATTTAAACTCTGAGATACTCAATACAACTTTGACTGTCACACAGAATCTTATTTCAGGATTAATTAATGTATACCTCAATAAAATAATCATGTTAATTACACAAGTGGCTGGCATGCAAATGGAACTATTCTCTTTTTTTCCAACTGTTCCAGTGACACGTAACTCTATCATGAAAAAAATTTCCGAAGAATACTTATTTCTGTTTGAGAATATTCTAGCAAACCCTTAAGTTTCAGGTACTACACCTCAAGGACCTACGAATTTCCATTACTTATAACAATGAAGTCTGAGATGAACTAAAGCAATCACAGATCACAAAGACACATATCATAAAGACATTTCCACCATGAGAGGAGAAAACCAATGACAAGTGATGAGGGAGATTATTACTAAGAGGCATTGCTGCAGGCATCCATATGTGAAGCCTGGCTTTAGGCCACCTGGTTCAGGGAGCTTGAACATTAATTTAAGAACACAATATCTTGGTGGTTATAATTACAATCACTGTACAAACGACGTCTATGGTGGTTTCATAATATATCTTAACAAAGAATTCACTGTTTCTAAACTTCCTGAAAAATTACACATACAATTTCAGGTTTCCTTTTTATCTGAACTTATACTTTACTTTTGTTTTCCCTAAGGTCTGAAAAGCTAAACTTTATGTAAAATGAGCATTGCTATTTTTATTTATTAATTAACGTAATGGGTTTTGGGGCTACACCTTGCAGTGCTGGGGCTATTATGTGCTGGGAGTTGCTCTCAGTAATGCTCATGGGACCGTACAGTGAGTGCTGAGATGAAACTGGAGTCAACCACAAGCAAGGCAAGTGGGTTAGCCCTGTACCATTTCTCTGTCCTCTTACTATATTTAATACAGGTATTCTATATTGGAAAATTCAGCCAATTAGTGAAATGCAGGAGACCTCTACACATCTCTAATGGGGCCCCTTATACATCTCTATTTTGGACTTTTCTTCTGCTCTAGTAATTCTTTTCTAGATAAGTTTTCACTTTTGTAAACAGGGTGAGAAATGTTTATTAAGCATATGCTATGGAAAACCTGATTTGTGAATCCTGATGGATTCAGAGGCCAAATTAATCTCACAGCCATATGCTTTCTGGAGTTCCTGCTTAATTTAGTAACAAGAGACCAACTTTGCATTAGCTCAGTCAAGGCATTATATAGGGTTTGCCAGAGCTTGTCCCATACCCCACTGGGGTCATCTTATTTTGCTAGAACTTAAAAAAAAAAAAAGAAACAAAGCATATTTTATGAAATCAAGTCATACCATTACTTCATTCTCTACTACAACAAAAGAGTAGAAGAAAAACATTTGTGACAGCTTTCCAGAGAAGCCATTTACTGAGAGGAAAAGAATCAGGGCTTTGCTTTCCTGCCATCCTGTACGTTTCTATCTTCTCTTAAGCTGATCAAGTTCAAAACCCTCTGAAAATAAATCATCCCAAAGCACTCAAGATTTCCCCAAAGACCCCAGCAGGCTTCCTGTATTGTGTTCCCATTCCTAAGCAGGGAGGCTAATGTGTTTTAAGGATGTTGGTTTTAATGCAATGAACTTTTACTGAGTCAAAGCAACCTGCCCTGGCAATCTGTTTCAGTTGATCCTGGCCTCTTCATTTCAGTTGGAGGAGAAGAAACTTCTGCAGAATGAAGATCTGCATGTTTAATACTGGTCATTTCTTAAGTGTTGTGGCATCAGTCACACTGCTTTGAGGTAAGAATATTATAATCATATAACTCCTGGCTTTGTGGAGTTCCATTTTCCTCATTTCTTTTAAATTTAAGGTTATGGATACATTTTTCACTTGAGGCAAGGTTAATCACAGCAGAAGTCCATCCTAAAAATCTTAACTTGCAATTATCTCACATGTGTTTTCTGTACACACACATACACTCATACATACTTAGTTCCTTCTCAGCACTTGAACTGAACAATGCCACTTCAAAAGGTGTTTTCATAATTATTTTGAATGATGTTGGAGTAATCAGATCCAAATCATTAGCTTTTCAGCAAAAGTACACTCATATTAAGTATTTAATGATATGCCAGGCTTTTAAGTATCTTTAGCTAAAATTGACTTTGTTATTTAAAGCTCTTATTAGTTTTTAGGGGGTATGAAAATTATTAAGTAGAAAAACACAAAGAGTCACACGACAACTTAAATTTTATCTTTTCCTTTTGGGGAATACAGAAATGACAGCTTGAATAATCCCCTTTTAAAAAATGAGACTCAGTTACCTGTGTGCCTAAGGGCAAGGAAGGTGAGCCTGAGGCTGAGCTAGAGGTGTAATAGTTTACTTAAAATTCAACAGTTCTAGGGTCAAATGTTGTAATCCAGCTTATACAGTCAGGATTCAGCGTAACAGTAAGTAGCACGAGTAATGTGTCTATCCGTAAGTACAGAGACTGATAAGAACTACAAAACTTAACAGGTTACTCTCAGGACTGTACTTGAATACAACTGCATTAAAAATAACTCAATTTAACTATTCAGAAGTTCTGATATATGTTTTATAAAAATGTATGAGAGGCCTAAAAGCCATGGAGAGTCATAACTTTGAACTGCCTCATTTGTTTCTCTCTTATTACAGTCCTGCACAGTGGGCATAAGCCCTTCACTGAAAAGGGAACATTAAATCTTTATTCTAATCTGTTTTAGCAGAACGATATTAATAGTTGAATATTATTTTGTCTGACTGATAAAATACCATTCAAATAAGACCAAAGAGAGCACTGAACCCCAACCTATAAGGGAAAAAAAAAGGGATGAACTAACCTCTGTATAATAATTTCCTGTCACTTTAACACTGTAGGAACATTGTTTCTGCTGCAGGCTCCTCAAAATAAGTATTCAGAAGCAAACATTAAAGAAATTATATGAAATCTTATGTGTGTGTCTGTTTCCTAATGATCAGAAGGAGGAGGATGCTAGTACTTCAGGAAACAATAATGAAACTAATTTTTGTTATTGTAATTGTTTGGCCCTAGCCAGTGGTGCTCAGGGCTATTCCTGGCTCTAGACTCAGAATCATTTTTGGCAGTGGTCGGGGGACCAAATAGGATGCTGGGGATAGAACCTGATTCAACTGCAGGTAAGGCAAATTCCCTACCCACTACACTATTATTCTAACCCCTGAAATTACTTTACAACAATAGATAATCTTAGCACAGAAGGAGAGACAGGACACCTTTTAAGTTCAGCAGAAGAGTTCAATTCTGGAAAATACTTACACATCAGTGTCCTACATATCTATATCCTTAAATTCATCAGAACCATAAATACCATAATGTATGGCTCTATCTGCACTGGAGTTTTCTTTGTACTACCAAACTACATATCCTACATGACTACAGAAAGACACCATTTATTTATCATGGCCTACCATTACAATTTTAATAAGGCTAACTTAGAACTATGTTTGAAAATACTACAGAGTAACTATGCTGATAAGATACTAATAATAAGTTCCCATATTTAAAAAAACACTTTAGTTGAACAGGGAGACAGTTCAAGTGAAAGAAAACATTAGTATCATGTACGAGTCCCTATTCATTCATGGGTACCATAGGAGTCCCAGACCCTAATTACTGTAGTACACAGTTCCTGTAAGTAAAACTAAAGTAAATAATTAAACCTCAGTAAAAGCTTTTTATAAAATATCTGGAACTTAATTCCTATCACTCAGTGGATAGAAGTTACATTCCTATTCTAATAAGCATTATTAGGATAGTAACTTACCTGAAGTAGGAATAAAAAATATTCTTTTTTAACAAAAATGGAAAATACTCCTCGAAATAGTCAAAATTAAAGGCAAGAAAACTTAGATATCACAGAAATATCTATAACATGGTTTATACATTACAAATTCACCTGTTTTTCAAAATAGATAGCAAGCACATTTGGGATAACATACTATAAGTGTGATTAAAAATTAACATCTGATCATTCTAAGATTGTGCCCCAAAAGTATTTCCATTTTAAAATAACATTAAGAAAAGTGAAGAGTGTGAAATTAGATTTCTTTTCATTTTTTTCCCTTTTCATTGAATTTTTTTTTCAGTATTCTCCCAAGAGGTACTCGGGAGGCCCAGGGAACCTAATGACAACTTGCTGCTCAGGACCCTGAGGTGCCTCTGGTTATCTGGGCTACCCTGAAGGTCCCTGAAAGTCTCCATGGAGATAGAGGGCCTTTACGGACATATCCTGTGATGCTTGGATCATGTGGTGCCAGATCAAAACATTCTGCAAGCATTTTATCTTCATTGTACGTTTCAATTCAGTATTATAAACCTGAAATCTGAATATGCAACTCAGGAAATACATTTTTATTCTATTTGTTGAAGTAGACATGTATAAGGAGCTATTAACACAAACCTATAATTTAATAATATAAAGCAATTTTAGGTTAGAGTTATAAAACTAGAGAATATTTTAAAGTCACAAAAATATAAAGCATGAACCACTGCTGGTCTGAGAGTAGGAAATGAGTTGAAATATGCAAATATGATTTATAAGGTGTGCTTTTTACATTGTCATATGTATGCATGGTGATAGGTGATTTAGTTCACACCTAAAGAAAAAAACCTTACCAATCTTCAAATGCATTTATCTGACATTTTGTTACCTGCTTATCTTTGCTACACCATGGCTGGTTTGAAGTGTTCTTAAAAGGAAACATTCTGGAGTGATCTATGTGTATATGGGGGCAGGAGGATAAAAACTTTTTTACCCTCTAAATTTTAAGGTTCTGATTACTCCAAAGAATTGAAATTGAGGAGGCAACATAATTTATTGAAATGAAAACACTTAAGTGTCTATCACTGATGAATGTGAACTTCTTTAAGTTAGAAAATTACAATTTTGTTTGCTTTTTGGCCATACCTAGTGGTGCTTAGCATTACTCCTAGACCCGTGCTCAGGAATCACTAACGGTGGTTTTCAGGGGAATACTTGTGATGCCAGGAATTGAACCTGGATCAGTTGCATACACAGCAAATACCATATCTATCTCTTAGAACCCAAATACAACTGTACTATCCTCAAACACCAAATAGTTAATTTCTTAATTTTTTACTGCCTGTTTAGTGGCAATGTTCTTGGAAAAATTTTTTTTAAGAAAATAAATAGGCATATCTTCCTGTCTCTCTAACACACCCAGATTAAAATGTTTCACTTAATATTCAACTCTCTATCTCTCCCTCAAGTCGAGGCTCTCTTCTCTTTTATTAGAGTAAAACCTCATAATACCTACCTTAAGCTCTTATCTATAAATGATATACACCTTTATTGGGCAAAGTTTTAGCTCTCAGTTCCTTCATTGTATATGTGGAAGAAAATAATTCTTGCCCAATGGATTGTGTATACATCTGGAAGAAAAGATTATTATTATTGGTCTGATTATTCTTGTGTCACCCCAAAAAGGTGTTTTAAATACAGTACAGGTGTATTAATAAAAGTGCACTATCTTCTCTGAAGCAAAGACACAAAGAGAAAATTTTAGGAAATTCTATTTTCAAAAGGCATAGCTTCTGGCTGAAACACAGCTACAGAAGTTACATTTCATTTTATACTTTTATAAAATTATTTTGTAGTTGGGTAGATGAGCAGTTTAAATCGTCTCTTAAAATAATGAATAAATTGTGAAGAACATAGTATACCTGGCTTAAGTGTCAAACATTAATATCCCCTAATCTTAACTCTAGTCAAGTTCTAATCTAGTCAGGATTAGACCCCATAATATAAAAAGTTAAGAATGGGTCTTTATGAGTTTGCATAAATATTAAGAACATGTAGGTCATATAGC
>PVKC010049494.1:0-10728 GCA_004027635.1 Crocidura indochinensis | reverse complement strand
ATGAAAAAATGCTCCACATCACTAATCATCAGGGAGATGCAATTCAAAACAACTATGAGGTACCTCCTCACACCACAGAGAATGGCACACATCACAAAGAATGAGAACAAACAGTGTTGGCGGGGATGTGGAGAGAAAGGAACTCTTATCCACTGCTGGTGGGAATGCTGTGTAGTTCAACCTTTATGGAAAGCGATATGGAGATTCCTCCAGAAACTGGAAATCGAGCTCCCTTTACGACCGAGCTATACCACTCCTAGGAATATACCCTAGGAACACAAGAATACAATACAAAAACCCCTTCCTTACACCTATATTCATTGCAGCACTATTTACCATAGCAAGATTCTGGAAACAATCTAGATGCCCTTCAACTGATGAATGACTATAGAAACTGTGGTACATATACACAATGGAATATTTTGCAACTCTCAGAAGAGATGAAGTCATGAAATTTTCCTACACATGGATGTACATGGAATCCATCATGATGATTGAAATAAGTCAGAGAGAGAAAAACGCACAATGGTATCACTCATCTATTGGTTTTAAGAAAAATGAAAGACATTCTTGCAATAATAATAATCTTTAGACACAAAAGAGAAAAGAGCTGGAAGTTCCAGCTCACCTCATGAAGCTCACCACAAAGAGTGATGAGTTCAGTTAGAGAAATAACTACATTTTGAACTGTCCTAATAATGAGAATGTATGAGGGAAATGGAGAGCCTGTCTAGAGTACAGGCGGGGGGTGGGTGGGGAGGAGGGAGATTTGGGACAATGGTGATGGGAATGTTGCACTGGTGATGGGTGGTGTTCTTTACATGACTAAAACCCAAACACAATTATGTATGTAATCAAGGTGTTAAAATAAAATATTTTGTGTTAATAAAAAAAAAGGAGAGATCACTACTGATATGGCAGAGATTCAAAGGGTAATCAGAAACTACTTTGACAAGCTCTATGCCACTAAAAATGAGAACCTGGAAGCAATGAATAAATTCTTGGACTCTTATAATCTTCTATGGTTGAAGGAAGAAGATGTAGCATACCTAAACTCACCCATCATTATTGATGAAATTAAAACGGTAATCAAAGTTTACCAAAAACAAAAGCCCAGGCCCATATGGATTCACTAATGAATTCTTTCAAACTTTCCAAGAGGAACTACTACCAATCCTGGCAAGACTCTTTCATGAAATCGGAAAAACGGAAACACTTCCAAATACCTTTTATGAAGCCAACATCACCTTGATACATAAACCAGAGATGCAACAAAAAAAGAAAATTACAGACCAATATCACTAATGAATGCAGATGCAAAGATCCTCAACAAAATCCTAGCAAATACGATTCAATGCCTCATTAAGAAGATCATCCACTACGATCAAGGAGGTTTCATCCCAGGAATGCAAGGCTGGTTTAACATTCGTAAATCTATCAACATAATACACAACATCAACAACAAGAAAAATAAAAACCACATGATCATATCAATAGATGCAGAGAAAGCATTTGATAAGGTTCAACACCCATTCTTGATCAAAACTCTCAGCAACATGGGAATGGAAGGAACCTTTCTCAATATAGTTGGGCCATCTACCACAAGCCAGTAGCAAATATTATCCTCAATGCAGAAAAAATAAAAGCCTTCCCTCTAAATTCTGGCACAAGACAAGACTGTCCTCTCTCACCACTCCTATTGAACATAGCACTGGAAGTACTCACTGTAGTGATTAGGCAAGAAAAAGATATCAAGGGAATCCAGATAGGAAGCTCTCGCTTTTTGCAGATGACATGATTCTCTACTTAGAAAACCCTAAAGACTCTACCAAAAAGCTTCTCGAAACAATAGAATCATATAGCAAGGTTGCAGGCTACAATATTAACACACAAAAATCAATGGCCTTTCTATACACCAATAGTAATAAGGAAGAAATGGATATTAAGAAAACAACCCCATTTACAGTAGTGCCACACAAAGTCAAATATCTTGGAATCAACTTGACTAAAAATGTGAAGGACCTATACAAATAAAACTATAAAACTCTGCTCCAGGAAATAAGAGAGGCCATGTGGAAATGGAAACTATAACCTACTCATGGATTGGCAGGATTAACATCATCAAAATGGCAATACTACCCAAGGCATTATACATATTTAATGCGATCCCTCTAAAGATCCCCATGACATTCTTAAAAGAAGTGGATCAGACACTTTTGAAATTATTTGGAACAATAAACACTCTAAAATAGCTAAAACAATCATTGAGAAAAAGAACATAGGAGGAATTACTTTCCCAAATTTTAAACTTTACCACAAAGCAATAGTTATCAAAACAGCATGGTATTAGAACATGAACAGGCCCTCAGATCAGTGGAATAAGCTTGAATACTCAGAAAATGTTCCCTGACATACAGTCACCTAATTTTTGATAAAGGAGCAATAAATCCTAAATGGAGCAGAGAAAACCTCTTCAACAAGTGGTGTTGGCACAACTGGCTACTCACTTGCAAAAAATTGAACTTAGACCCCCAGCTAACATCATGTACAAAGATAAAATCCAAATGGATGAAAGACCTTGATATCAGACCTGAAATCATAAAATACATAGAACAACACGTAGGAAAACACTCCAGGACATTGAGACTACAGGCATATTCAAGGAGGAAAATGCACTCTCCAAGCAGGTGAAAACAGAGATTAACAGATGGGAGTATATTAAGCTGAGAAGCTTCTGCACCTCAAAGGAAATAGCGCCCAGAATACAAGAGCCACCCACTGAGTGGAGAAACTATTCACCCAATACCCATCAGATAAGGGGCTAATCTCCAAAATATACAAGGCACTGACAGAACTTTACCAGAAAAAAACATCTAATCCCATCAAAAAATGGTGAGAAGAAATGGACAGACACTTTGACAAAGAAGAAATACAAATGGCCAAAAGACACATGAAAAAATGCTCCACATCACTAATCATCAGGGAGATGCAAATCAAAACAACTATGAGGTACCACCTCACAGCACAGAGAATGGCACACATCACAAAGAATGAGAACAAACAGTGTTGGCGGGGATGTGGAGAGAAAGGAACTCTTACCAATGCTGGTGGGAATGCTGTCTAGTTCAACCTTTATGGAAAGCGATATGGAGATTCCTCCAGAAACTGGAAATCGAGCTCCCATACGATCCAGCTATACCACTCCTAGGAATATACCCTAGGAACACGAAAATACAATACAAAAACCCCTTCCTTACACCTATATTCATTGCAACACTGTTTACCATAGCAAGACTCTGGAAACAACCAAGATGCCCTTCAACAGACGAATGGCTAAAGAAACTGTGGTACATATACACAATGGAATAGTATGCAGCTGTCAGGAGGGCTGTGGTCATGAAATTTTCCTACACATGGATATACATGAAATCTATCATGCTGAGTGAAATAAGTCAGAGAGAGAGAGAAAAACGCAGAATGGTATCATTCATCTATGGGTTTTAAGAAAAATGAAAGACATTCCTGTAATAATAATAATTTTCAGACACAAAAGAGAAAAGACCTGGAAGTTCCAGCTCACCTCAGGAAGCTTACCACAAAGAGTGATGAGTTTAGTTAGAAAAATAACTACATTTTGAACTGTCCTAAAAATGAGAACCTATGAGCGAAATGGAGAGCCTGTCTAGAGTACAGGTGTGGGGTGGGTGAGGAGGAGGGAGATTTGGGACAATGGTGATGGGAATGTTGCACTGGTGATGGGTGGTGTTCTTTACATGACTGAAACCGAAACACAATTATGTATGTAATCAAGGTGTTTAAATAAAATATAAAAAATAGTGTATATCTCATTTAACTTATATCCACCATATTAACAAATTATCCCACCTCCAAAGTACCAATAACTCTTCAATATAGTCCATGCTAACCCTTTCATCTTTTAGACTTGCTTTAGGCTTTAGCTGTTCTGTTGTCAAAGTCTATATATCTATTTTATTGAGCATTATCTATTCTCTTTATTACATTTTTACTTTATTTTATATTTGGGGCTGATTACTCCATTACTCCAGCTCATTGATTGGAGCTGGTTCACTGTAGTATTTGGTCATCAGGAAATATCCCTTTCAGCCTATCTCCTGGTCTTTTTCTGTTTCTTTTCTTTTCATTTTTTTTTTTTGCTTTTTGGTTACATTCAGTGGCTTATTACTGGTTTTGCTCTATGGTATCATCACTCCTGGCAGTTTTGGGAGACCATATAATGTACCAGTGAGCAAACCCATGTTGACTGTACATAATTAAGTTCTCTATGTCCTCTACTATTATTCCAGTCCTCTTTTGCTTCTTTATATATTATCTATGAGAATGACTATTTGTTAGTTAACTTTATTCTCCTTACTAATTTCACTTGGCACTAAACCTTCAAATCAATTCTTGTTTTAATAAAATACAAGACTTTACTGTAGTGATATTTAAAACAATGTATATAAATAATGAATTGTTATAGGATACATTTTGAAAAGTGTAATGACCTCTACTTAATATTTTATGGACATATAATTAATTTTTAAAGCAATATTTAAAATCAAAAACTTTATCATTTGCAAAATCGTTTCTTAGGACTATGATTCTGGAAATTCTTAGCTTGATTTAGTTTTAACTATAAGTTTTCAAAGTAGTTTTTCTAATCTGTGAATTTTTTGTGGGGGTTAGACCTGGCAGCACTCAGGGGTTACTCCTGAATCTATGCTCAGAAATCGCTCCTGGCAGGCTCAGGGGACCATATGGGATGCCAGGATTCAAACCTTCTGCATGCAAGGCAAAAGCTTTATCTCCATGCTATCTCTCCAACCCCATCTGTTAATTTTCTAAAGATGATTTTGAATATCTTTTAAAACATCAAACTCAGAAGAACTGTAATAAAATAAAGTAGCTAAATGCTAAAGCTCAATGGGAGATGAAAAGTTAAGTTTCAATAAATATAGACAATTATAATATGCATATTTGATTGTTAATAGTGTTTTTAATTTTGGGATGGTATAGCTTAGGCTACCTATAGCAGTCAAGATCTAACCCAGTCAATGTGCTCAGGAGTGTCTTTAGGCAGTGCTTTGGAGCCATTTCTGTTAGAGATCGGACCAAATTGGGGCCGGGTGGTGGCGCTGGAGATAAGGTGCCTGCGCTAACCTAGGACGGACCATTGTTCGATCCCCCAGTTCCCCATATGGTCCCCCGTGCCTGCCAGGAGCGACTTCTGAGTGAATAGCCAAGAGTAACCCCTGAGCATCACTGGGTGTGGCCCAAAAAACCAAAAAAAAAAAAAAGAGAGAGATCGGACCAGAGTCAGTTTCATACAAGGAAAGTGCCTTACCTTCTTTACCAGCATTAGTAAATCCAATAATTCTTTACACAGCACATTTAGTTCTCTTATCTTAGACAGGGCATCTATCAAATGGAAGCAGCTCCAAGTTCAATGTGAGTTTTTTATATTGTGGTACTTCATCAGCATGATTTTATAACATTTTATAACACTACCACTATTGTACTACCCAACAGAATATCTTACAAATATATACAAGAAACACTTTTAAGTAGAGGTAGAGTCCAATGCTTCATTATGTTTTTGTTTTCTAATTTTAAATAAAAAGAGCTCCAGAAATAAAGAACAATCTCAATATTCTATATTTTATATATTATGAGATGAAATTTAAAATGTACCAATATCAATGGATCAAATTAAAGTAAAAATAAAATGTATACAAAAAGATTTACTAACTAGTTTTTATTCTGAAAATTGAATAATAATATAGTGTGACATAAGGCAGTGAAGTGGCATTGGTAGTATAGGGTTGAGATTTGTGATTTTATAGTAACAATGATGAGCCACTTGGTGTAACATTGTAATACCAGTAAGGTTGATAAAACAATTATATTTTAGCTTGATCAATAATAATCAAATGTTTTCTTTTTTGTTTGTTTTTGTTTTTGGGTAACACCCGGCAGCTCTCAAGGGTTACTTCTGGCTCTCCATTCAGAAATTGCTCTTGGCAGACTCGGGGGACCATATGGGATGCTAGGATTCGAACCACTGTCCTTCTGCAAGAAAGGCAAATGCCTTACCTCCATGCTGTCTCTCCGGTCCAATAATAATCAAATGTTTTTTATAGAATATATAAAAGCATCCTATAACAGTAATTAAAATGATATTAAACAGTAAGCTTGAACACAATTTTATTAGTATATTTGAAAAACTTTAGGATACTTCTCTGTATTATGACAAAATATATAACGATATTTTGGTTATGTTTTCTTTTTTATAAGGGAGAAACTGAATCTCAACATCTCCAATAATCCTGAGACATATATTGCATTAAACTACTAAATAGGAAATAACACTGGTTTTATACTATTTTCTAACATTCTAATTAAAAATAAGTTATCACTGGACTAATCTCAGAAGAGATGCCAGGCCAATGAAATTCCCAGATACACTGATCTTTGGGTTGAAAACTCTGAGCCCTCCTCAGTATGGTGGCCCAGACCATAAATTATTCCAGTTCTATAGGTCCTGAAACTCAAGGAACATGCAGTCATATACATTACTATGCAATGTCTTCAAATTCCACAATACAAATAGTACAGAAGGAGCATAGAAAATTCAATTGCAAAGTAGAATAGAAGCCTAATAAGCTCAGTAAGTGAAAGCAATAACAGGAAGCTCAACTAACAACAAACATCTCAGTAAATCCTCAGGCAATTACTTTATAACATCATTGTGAGATTCAGCAATTTTTATAAATTTTCTTTTATAGAACTATTTTTGATAATTGCATTTACTATTTTGTTCTAGCAATAAGTATATAATAAATCATTTTGAACTGCTAAGTATACATGCTTCAGTAGTGGGTAGTACACTGGAGACAATGGTGGAAGGATGGTCACACTGGTGATGGAATTGGTGCTGAAACAATAAATGCAGGAAATAACTATTATGAACAACTCTCTAAATCCTGGTGTTTAAATAAAGGTAGGCAAAGAAGTTATAAACAAATCTCAATATGTAAATATATTTTATATACATTCAGCCTTTTTGGTAGTCAGAGAATGTAAAAGTATCCATGAGTATATTTAAGACAATCAATTATCTCACAATTTGGAGAAGGCTTTTTGTAAAATAGTTGCATATATTGCTTTATCTTAATATTTCGTTTCTATGTGAAAATTAGCATATCAAAATTCTAATAATATATCAATAATATAATGCAATATTTAACATAGAATTATTTTATTTTAAACAAAGGTAGTAAGATCACCGTACATCACTTAAAATAATCATTTTCCTAATTGGCAAAATATGCCAGTCATTTTGTTGTATATATTTCTGTATATTGCTAAACTTTGTGGATAGTTCATATGAGCACTAAGCTTTTCATATTTATATATTTAAAGTCCAATAACATAGATTTGGTAATTATTTTTAAATATATATTTATTCCTTATTTTGCAAAGCTATATATGTTTTAGAGTGTTTTACAGCGGGTAGGGTATTTGCCTTGTATGAAGCTGACCTGGGTTCAATCTCTGGCATTTCATATGGTCCCCCAAGTCTTCCAGGAGAGATTTCTGAGTGCATGATACAGGAGTAATCCTTGAGCACCACTCTGTGATTGGCAAAAAAACACAAATAATAATAATGATAAATAAATAGCTATATATGTTTTGTTGATTATTTAAATAGTTTTTATAACCTTACCTTATATAATTGACCAGTTTCTGTAATAATAACACAAAACTTTTGATTAATTTGGTTTATAGACAGCCTATTTTTCTGTGACTAAAATAGTTTAATGAACTAGTATTCAAAATGAGAGAATGTATCAGAGTTCATGCTATTCAAGTATTCTACTGTTCATTCTATTATTTCTATTCTGTTAAGTGATTTTTCTGGTAATTAGATTTGTCAAATGAAGAAAATATGGGAAAATCAAAATATAACTCAATTGCATGGTTTCTGACACAAATATAGGACAGGATTCTACATTTTTATTCCTAGAATCATCTGGTACCCCAAGAATCAATCATGTACAACTCCTAGAGGTGAACACACCTGCTATAATAGTTCAGGTAATTTCTGGCACCACAGTGTCTATGCAGCGTCATATTATCAGTCACTTGCACTGAATCACCTACCTGATTGAGAATTACCAGGAGGAGACCTTAATTCTTTTGAGCACATTTGGTAGATGCATAAAAATATAGACCAGAGAGGGAGCATACTCAGAAAGTTTTTGCCTTGCACATTGTTGACTGGGTTCTTGGTCCACATATGACCTCACAGCACCATAGGATGTAATTTGAGTGTGAAGCCAGGAGTAGACCCTGAGCATAGCTAAGTGTGACCAAATATTAATAACAAGACAAAAGCCAAAGCAAAGCAAAAACAACTCAATGAGAATGCATAATTTCTTATTAATTTGTAGATATAATATTAGCATATTTGTATTTTAGATCTATGTACTTTATTTTGCTTACACAACCATGTGAAATTTTATAAAAACATAATGTACTAGGAAGTTTGCAATTAAAATGTTTTCTAATTTTATTTTAATTAACTGATGATGATATTTAATACATCTTGGCTTGCCTATTTCCTTTAAAAAGACAATTAGAACTGCTGGTGAATATTGTTGAAATTTTAATGTCCTGGATATATAACCATACCATTTCTGCCAAGTTTAATACTAGAGTTCCTGGAAAGAATTCTTGCTAATGTGCATCATTTTAATCTATATTTATTTACTGTTTATTGATTTAATTATCTCTTTATTTGTGACACACTTAGCAGTGCTGAGGGCATACATTTGATCTGGACTCAGGGATAACACATGGCAGAACTCAGGGAAATGTATACAATGCCAGGGATAAAGCACAAGTTAGCTCTGTATAATGCAAATGCCCTAACTTCTGTCCTCCTCTCCAGCCTGTTCATATGCATTACACCATTTACAGTTTACAGTTGGATAAAAATAATTTTAATTCCTAGTTGTGTTAAACATTCTGCATATTGTTTTATAAACATTTACCTTTAGCTAAGCTGTTCTGTGCAGTCCTGACTGCAACACAGGCCACATTATTCTGGGCTGATAGTGGAGCTGAGGAGAATATATGGATCTAAAAATGGAATTTAAGGCCTCACATAAGTAAAACATGAGTCTAGTCCTTGAGTTATCTCCTTGAACCTGAACATTTCACTTTAATTGTGAAAAATGTCTTTATATAATTTTCTACTCTTAACATAATACAATTTTTATTCATGGCTTTATAATAAGACTATAGAACTATTGTATATTAATGATGGGGCTTTGCTTTATCTTGAATGGAATGAGAACATAATTCATGCTTCATTAAATACATATTAAAATTTCAGTGATTGAGAAAATATTTCTTTTCATCTCTACTCATATTACTTAGATAACTTTAAGATATCTTAATTGGTAGTTTCAGATGATATTTTAAAATCTCAATAAGTGACAGAAAATTAATGTAGACCAAATTAAAGTCAATTTAGATCACCCAATCAGCCAGTGCCACCCACCACACAATACCTCTTCCTCAATCAATTGAACCCATAAATCAAAGCAGAACCAGAGTTATTCTGCAATATTTCCTTTTGAAATTTATTTTCACATTTTCTTACACAAATTGGTAGTTATAGTTGTGTAATTCTAATTTTTTTTTGTTCAGAAGTCATACTTGTCTGTTCTTAAGGCTTACTCAAACAATAATTTCATCTTCAATGTCAACTTCTCTTCACAAATGCTCCAGTTTCCTCCCACTAGCCAACCAGGATCATTAATAGGGAAAATATAGGAAATGTTGGTTGTTTTACTTATAATACTTTTTCCTTCTGTTTTGTTGATTAGCCGGCTGAAATATATAGATATTCTACACCTCTAAAATGCCAGAGTGTCCTCTTCCCCAACTCCTGTGATTTTTTTCATCAACCTCTTAGTCTGCCTCCTAGGTTTATTAACAGTTCTATATTATTTGGACTTAGACCTTGTGAGTTCTGCCTGTGGAATTAAAATTTTTAAAGTTTCTTCACAGTCATGGCAGAAGTAACACTGGCTAAAAGGAAAAGATAAATCCACTGACTGGATCTTCTTCTGAAAAAAATCTTCCATCTGAAGAAGATAGATAAGAGTGGTCAATAGGCATAGGGAAAAGTGCTCAGTATGACTTCCCAGGAAAATCCAAATCAAAACAATGAAATACCATCTCATGCCACAGCCAATAACTATGTATGTATATATATATTTATATGTATATATGTAGAGAAAATAAACTATTGATATTATCATATGTGGTGAATAGGAAATATAATATACTGCTAGTGGAAGTGTCTGATTCTCAACCTCCATGGAAGATAGTTTGAATATTTCTCATAAAAGTAAAATGGAAGGGCCAGAGAGATAGCACAATGGGTAGGGCATTTGCCGTACATACCACCTATGCAAGTTTGATCCCCAGAATCCCCTATGATCCTCAGACTTCCAGGAAGGATTTTCAAGTTTAGACTCCACCCCCCTCTACAGGCACTTTTTTTTTTTAAATAAAATTTTTATTTTTAAATATGTTGGGTTACATAATGTTGGCAATCATATTTTAGGTACAAATTAACATAAAATCAGGGGAACTCCCATCACCAAAAAGTCCTCAGTCCACCTCAGTTCC
>PVKC010049493.1:0-10713 GCA_004027635.1 Crocidura indochinensis | reverse complement strand
GCATTTGGCCTTGGGGAGGTGTAACAGGGGCAGATCAAGATTTTCCCCTTTTCTGTGGACACTTGTAGATGATACACTACAGATTGGCAATAGATAACTATGTGTATACATTATCCCAGCCACCATGCTCAGCAGAACTGTCAAAAACCTCCCCTACCCCACCCTGTCCCATGACTTGCCTGCCAGCTGGAGATCTGAATAAGAATAATTTCTTAAGCTCTTTATTGAAGTATACTTGACATAAAATAAACTATATGTGTATGAAATGTATGATTCGATGTTTTGACATAAGTGGCATCCTTGAAACCATCACCACAATCAAGATAATGAATGTGTCCATCACCCCCAAAGTCTCCTCAGGCATCATTATAATCATTCTCTTCTGTTGTTCCTTGCCTCCCTCCCCCATCACCACTCTGCACACATACACCCCATCCTATCCCCAGATCATCATGCTTCTTTCTGCCTTTCAATACAGTATCTGTTAGTTTGTGTTTTCCAGAATTTTAATATAAATGGAATCTAATAGCAATGGGGTCCTTTACATTTGACTTCAGTATAATTCTTCTGAGTTCTACCTATGTTATTTACTATGCCAATAATTATCTGATTTATGAATAATAGTTCCTTAGATGAACTTGCCAAATTCATTCGTCCAGTTACCTCCTGATGAGAAATGGCTTTCTCTAGTTTAAGGCTATTCTCACTAAAGTTGCTGTGTACATTTTCATTTTTGCTCCTGACAATGGCAGGATTTAACTTTTAAAGAAATCGTCAATCTGCCCCCTTCCCCCCCCCATATTGGTTGGGCAATTTTGCACCTGTACTAAGTTCTATTTTTTTCCCTTTCCTGGTCAGAGCTTGGACACTTTCTCTTTCTTTTAGTCATTCCAAAAACCCAGGTCAGTGGAAGCATCTAACTGAGGTTATGATTTGAGCTTTCCTTATCACTAATTATGTTCAGCTTCTTTGCATGGGCTTATTTATTTGCCATCCATGTATCTTCTCTGATGAAGTGTTCAAATCCTCTGCCTATTTTTTGCATTGGTTGGCTGCTTTGAGACACCCTAGACATAAATCTTTCATCAGATGTTTGCTTTGCAAACATTTTCTCCCAGTCTATGGCTTGGATTTTAATTCTCCTAACAATATCTTTCAAAAAGGAGAGGTTTTACATTTTCATTAACTCTAATTTGTCAGACTTTTCTTTTATGGATACTGCCTTCAACGGTATAGATGAGAACACTGCCTAACCCAAAGTCACATATATTCTTTATTTTTTATTTTAAGTTTTATAATTTTAGGATTTATATTTAGAACTCTGGCCCATGTTTTTACTTATTTTTATATAAGGTATGGAGGTATGAGACAGATCACACCTTATTTTGGTTTATGCATAGCCATCCAATTTTTTCAGTGCCATTTATGGAAAAAATAAAAAAACACTTCTCAACTTAGTTGCCTCTTGCACCTTTGTCTAAAGTTTATTGCCCAAATATATTTGTGTCTATTTCTAGCGAGTCTATTTTGTTCCATTGATTTTTGTGTCTATATTTATGCCAATACCACACTGTTTTGATTACTTTATCTTTTTTTATATAGCTCTTGAGGTTAAGTAACATTGACTCTTCAAATATATTTTTCCAATAATTGTTTAGACTATTCTTTACTTTTGTATTTCCATATGAAACTTAAAATCTGCTTGTATAGCTACCAAAAATGCCTATGGGTTTTGATTGAGATATAATTAATCTAGAGATGAATCCAGAAAGACCTGAACACTAATCAATGTTAGGTCCTCTGACTTCATGAGCATGTATTTCTGCATTTCTTTGAATCTTCTTTCATTTCTTTTAGCAAAGTTACTTCAGTTCAGAAAGGATCTTGTACATCTTTTGTTAAATTTGGCTATAAATATTTGAATATTTGATGTTTTAAATGACATTTATTTCAATTCATAATTTATCATTAATAAATAATAAACACAAATATGTTTCTGTATTTCTTTTATTCTGCAATTTTGCCAAGTTTACCTATGAGTTCTAAAGTCTTTTAGAACCTATTCTAAAGTCTTTTAGAACCTATTAGTTCTAAAAGACAGATGTGTCATTTGTGTAGATGTTTAATTTTATTTTAATTATTTAAACACAGTGGTTACAATATTATTCATAATTGAATTTCATTCCTAGAATATACACAATCCTTCATCAGTGACACCTGCCACCACTGATGTCTTCGTTTCCCTCCCACCCCAGTGCCCAACTCCCCTGCCTGTCTTTAGGGCAGGCAATTTGCTCTCTCTCTTCTCCTTTCTCTCTCTCTCACTTTCTCTCGTTCTCTCTCTTTCTCGTCACACTCTGATTTGCACCATTGTTAATGGAGAGGTGTCTTGAATGCCACTTTTGCCTATAACTAAAGAGTTTTGCTTTTTTATTCTTTTCAAACAGGATATTCTTAATTCTTTTATCCATTAACACGCCAGGTTGATGCTTTAAATTTATTCTCCTTTTGTTCCTGTTCTTAGAGGCAGAATATCATTATATGCTAACTCTAATTTTTGTTTAGTCAACTTTATTGATTGGCAAATGTTTCCTTCTGTTATTAATTTTCTAGGAATTTTTCTAAGTAATATAGATGGTGAAGAATCAAATATTAAAACACATTGGAAAATGGTTCTTCTCTCTATGGATCTTGCCCTTTGAAATGTAACTTTGCCTTCTTCCCATGGCACTGTACCTTACTTGCACCTTGTTGGCCCTTAAGATATGGTAGAAATGAACCAGTTCCTAGTGTTTTATGCAGGGCATTTTTTGTTTTAATGTTATGATCAAAACACAAACATGAAAGTTATAGTTTTAAAGGATAATTTGATACTCATGGATCCCTAGGCATAGATTTCCTTAGCATAAAGGGCCCTGTGAAGGATCCTTAGCAAGAGTTCCCAAAAGAAGGAATATGTAAGGCAAGGTTGGGCTGCTAAACATTTTGTGATGGAATCTTTGGGTCTTACCAGTTTTATTTTGTGGGAAGACCTAGAGGTGATTTGATAATTGTTCTGAAGGCATTTAAGGAAGTGGGAAACTGGCTCAGTGTATAAAGAATCAGTAAA
This sequence comes from Crocidura indochinensis, assembly GCA_004027635.1. Lineage (NCBI taxonomy): Eukaryota > Metazoa > Chordata > Mammalia > Eulipotyphla > Soricidae > Crocidura > Crocidura indochinensis. The sequence goes on along the minus strand of PVKC010049493.1, from coordinate 7,604 downwards.
AGAGAATGTTGAGAGTGAAGGCTGAGGTTGGTCAGTTTGTTAGTCAGAGATAAGCTTGCATGTGATTATTTTCCACCCCTAGGAATTAAATCCAGAGCAGCAGATGTTTCAGCATTAAGGCCCCATTGTCAGAACATCAGGATCTTAAACACCATGAAAATACTGTCTTCTAAGAGTTGAAAGGAGGATAACAATAGAAGGGTAAATCCTTGTTGATATCCTCTTACTAGGTTGTCCATTTTAGAACATTAGCCAAGAAAAAAAAACCTGAAACCTGGGCATCTCTAATAATACTTTCATGGCATTTAAAATTGTGTTCAAAAATATGCACAATATTGGCATGGAGAGATAATGCAGAAGGCACAGTGCTTACTTTTATACAGCTGACTGGGGTTCAATTCCTGGCACTACATGTGACCTCCAATCCCCACCAGCAGTGATCCCTGAGCACAGAGTCAGAACTAAGCCATGAGAATGTGGCCCAAAAGCCATAATAAAATTGCACCATATTAAATAAACACTTTGGCCAACTTTCTCAGTTCAAGGGGGTAGATCTGATTTGGCACTTATGCTTCTGGAGATTATAGGCTGATAATCTCATCAAATATATGAACATAGTGGTTTGATGTGTGATCGAGGAAAGAAAGGGTCAGGTCAGAAAGGCAGAGCAGGAGGTCTTGGCAGAAAGCTGGGAAGGGAAGTAAAAGGCTCTGAGGAAAGAAGGTTCTCTCCCAGGGCTAGATGTGCTGATGTGAGGTATGCTCCTGGAGAGATCAGTCATCTAGCACATTATGAGAATGGCATAGACAGGAGGAAACTCCACCAGACTTGTCTGGATTCACACATGGAGTGAAGGGGACTATTTTCTGGCAGAAAGCTAGGAGTGTACCAGAATCATGGGCCAAGCAGATGCCAATTCTGAAGTACAATAGAATCCATAACATCAAAGAAAGAACAGCAAAGATTTCCTATATCACATATGGGCAGGAAAGAGGCAATCATTGGGAAATGTTGAGGCAAAGAACTGATGTGTGGGTACAATTCCCTCCAGCACAGAAGGCAAAATCATCTCCAACAGCAAGGTGTTGGTGCAGGTAGGATTACCTCCGGGGTCATCAGGATTGGGGCTGGATCTCTTTACATGGCCTCCCATGTAAAGAGTTTGAAGTTGAAACAATAGCTTCCTTTGATTATAAATAGCTTCCTTGCAGACTATAAATCAATGAAGGTCATCAGACTGGCAGTGATATGGCCAATAGAATGGTAGGATTTGTTCTTATATTTGGCAGAAGTTTAGGCAATGAGTAGCTATGGGGTAATTTGTAGTCAATGGAAAGTAATCAACCTTGATCAGGCCCCCCACCCTTTCAGGAAATAGAGCAACATTTAAAACACTAGTTAATGCTGAGGCTGGTTGGACTAGAACTTGAAAGTTGTTTCAAACAATATCCTCTAAATTAAACTTGCTATCTGGTATTTTTAAGAGACATGAAGATTCTGTTAAGAGCTGTTCCAAGAGCCCAGTACAATGAATTTTGAAAGTTCAATGTGTATCTTGGTTATTATGAGTGATGTCTGTAATTCTGAAGGAAGTAAGGAGTGTTATGATAAGGTCTAGTATTGTTGCTTATATGTGTATATGTATACACATGGGACTTTGATTTATATTTTGAGTTTCTGGGAGGCAAGAGAATTCCAGAGTTGTGCATTTGTTTTCTTTTATTTTACCGTAAAGGGGACATTTTTCAGGCAATGGCCCAACAGTTTATAATAAATGTGAAGAAGAGGCCACTTGTTAGCCAGGACACCCAGTGCTGATGCCTGTCTGGAATGAAGCCAAATGTGCTGTTCCTGGTGTCTTTTCTTGGCCAAGGTCATTCTGGCTCAAGAGTGGACTCATCAACATCCTTAAGCTCTATCACTGCAGGGCAGGAGGGAACATTGTCAGCAAGGCCATTTACAGAACTATTCCTTCACTCATAAGAGGAAAACAAAGACCGTTGAGGGTCACAGACAGTGAAGAGTTATCTCATCACTCGTGATGGCCTTTGGCTGACCAGATCCTTGTCATCACTGCAGTAGGTGAGCTTGGAAGAGCCAATCACACCAGGTACAGGCGGACATACAAACCTGGAGTCTCCACCACCAACCAGTACCGCATGGTTCTAACCCAACTTTAGATGGTTCCACATTATTCTTGTTTATGTATGTATCACTGGCCAGGTCTTTCCCAGCAATGGTTCCATCTGTAGACTCAACGTGATAAGCAGAGAGAGCCTAAGGGCAGAGCATCTCCATCTGGCATCAAGCCCTTGTTCGCTGGGCCTGAGTTTGCTAATCTATACTCAAGTTCTACTTTCATGGGGGTGGGGAGGATGGAGACCAGAAATGACTGCTCAGTTATACTCATCAGCTTCAAAGAAACAGAGGCACGTTCCCTCCTGCCTGCCACACTGGATCACTGGGATAGCCCCCAAGGTGAGTGTGGATCTAAAGGAGGAAAGAGAGAAAGACAGAGCCTTTTGGGTGATGGCAGGGGGCATACAGAGGGAGAGTGTTCCTGGGGAAAATGGGCAGTGCAGGTTAGGTCTGGTGAGGAAGCGTAGGTCGGATCATTTGAATAAATTCAGCAGCTCTGGGATGGAGAGCAGCCCTTGGGGTGGCTAGCATCTAGCCCTGGGTTGCATGGCCACAAGAATTGGTCCCAACTGGTTTTTTAGCAAGCAGCTTCACAGCAAACATGTTCACTGCATAGTTAATTGGCCCTTAGACAGTTTTGCTTCAAATGAGATAAAAAAAAAATAATAACTGGTCGGCAGTTGGGTTTTATTTCTCCATGACGAATCTATCAGCTGCCTGCAGCAGACTTTACTTAACGTGCTTAAGCTAGTTGTCAGTCGGGCTTTATTTTTGTCACCAATGAAATAAGAAACTAACCCTTTGCAAACTGATCGGTTATCACTTTGCAGTACAGCACTATAGGCTCTAGCATTTCATCCCCTAATTTCACATTTCCAGTTTGATCACCAAAAGAAATGCAACAACAAAAAAAAAGTATGATGTTATCAACAGCAAACAGTACCCAGTGATAAGCAACAGGAATAAATCAATGCTCTGGCACTATTGTCCTGGGGAAAAAAATAGGTCATATTTTGTCATGTCTTATGGAATCACTCTTTTATTGTATTTTATTTGGGTTTGGGTCACAGTCACCAGTGCTTAGTTCTTACTACTGGTTTTGAAATTATAAATCACTTGGCTGGACTCGAGCCCATGTGCAGTGCTGGTATCAAACCAAATTGGATATGTGCAAAGCAAATACAATACTGGCTATACCATTGCTCTGACCACTGTTCCTCTTTTCTTTTATGCCAAAATAACTTTCTAGTCAACTGGTACAAGGCTGAAGCTGTAAGAAGAACTATTGGCTATTGACTACTATAGTAGATGGAGGGTTGGGACAGATCCAGATTACTCCTGGCTCATGCTCAGAAATTGCTCCTGGCAGGCACGGGGGACCATATGGGGCACCGGGATTCGAACCGATGACCTTTTGCATAAAAGGCAAACGCCTTACCTCCATGCTATCTCCCAGGCCCCCAGATCCAGATTACAAGAGGAAAAGTTCCTCACAGCACATAGGTTTGCCCTTTCACCCTTTCTGGGAATCAGTGAGCCCCTGAAGGATCTATATGTCCAGAATCGAAGCCCCAGTGCAAGAACACAAAGAGCTTGGAAAATGTGCTCAGTTCCCTTCCTTATTGCAGAGCTGCTGCTTCTCAGAATGAGAGTGCAGGATGGACTCTGTCAGAAATGGCCATTCTGCTGAGACCATGTCAGATCCTCCCCACCAATCTAAAAATGCATTGATACCTCTAGCCCAGATCCACCAGAGCCAGATCTGATCAGCAGCATAATACTTGTCACAAGACTCCTCAACTAAATAAATGCGTATTATTGTAATTCATTACACCTCCAGGTAGTTTGTCTTAAGGGGCTGCCTGACCAACATCCCCACTACTGCAAAGATGTGGGACTCAGCAGTTAACATCTCACCCAGTGTCTTCTCAGAGTTCTGATCCCCACTATATATATATATATATATATATATATATATATATATATGCCTGAGATGCCTGCTTTTCCTTGATTAAAGAAACTGTATGGTCAAGATCCTGCACCCCTTTCCCCACTGTGCCCACCATTCTGTGAAAGGTACAAAGCAGACAATAGACAGACATGGGATCTGCGACACAACAACCCAGATAAACTATGAAAATGAAGGAATTGCATGAGCATGGGGTTGGATTATAGTTCATGTGGGTTCTGAATCATTCAGCTTATCAAGTTCCATGGCATGCAATAATGACATTTCTGCTCAGCGAGCGAGTACAGGGCCCATCATATGCATACAGACAGGGAGTTTGCTCTCTTTTCTGAGCTAGAGGTTCTAGGATACCAGCTCAATCACAGGGGCCTCAAGGTCTATGCTGAGGATCCTGATCCTGGATCCCAGGGCTTATACTAAAATATATAGATCTGCTGAAGGGTCAGCAAGGCAGGGAGGGCTCGTGGTCTTTACCTGTCTGGCGCTGAGAACCCATCAGCCTTACAGAAACTCTTAGAGGGCACCTAGTGCAGGCATGTCTCTGTAGTTTACATACATACCTGTAGTTTACATACAAAACACATTGTCCACTGGACAGTGGGTGGAAGAGGCACTGTGGCCAGTGGAAGAGTCTTGACAATGATCTCAAACAGATCCCAACTTGAATCCCAACTCTTCTGAGCTATGACAGCCTGACCAGTTCCTCAACAACCTCAGCTTAACTTCCTCCCTGACACAAAGGCTAACCAGGACCACCACAGGGGGCAGAAATTCAAGAGTTTAGCAGTGAGAGTGACCAGAGAATTAATGGAGGAATTGATAAACCAGCCTGCCCCTCCTTCACCCATGAAAGCACCTCTTCCTTACCTGACACCCATCCTCTCTCTGCCACTCCCAGTGGCTCTGACATCCCCCATCAGCCTCTTCACATTCCTGGCGGTGGCCTCTCTCTCTCTACCCTTGGCCATGTGCCCCACTGGGAAGACCATTGTGAGGTTCAGATCATGGAAGGTCATGTATATTATATTGTACCTGAATAGGTGTTCTTTTTTTTGGGGGGGGGGGTCACACCCGGCAGCGCTCAGGGGTTACTCCTGGCTCCATGCTCAGAAATTGCTCCTGGCAGGCACGGGGGACCATATGGGGCACCGGGATTCGAACCGATGACCTTTTGCATGAAAGGCAAACGCCTTACCTCCATGCTATCTCCCGGGCCCCGAGAATAGGTGTTCTTATAGCCAGTCTGTAGATGGAAGGACTCAGCTTCCTTAACTGTTAAGACAGGAAACAACAGGGAATAAAGTCTGAATGTCAAAGTCCCCCAACCCAGTTCAACCCAATTCCATTTGTGAACAGGAGCCAGCATACAGCAGGGTCCATTTTACTATATGACAGTATATGCCAGTTTTACTGAGCCTGCAAGGTGGTGATGACCATTCCCACATCATTGCTGCAGAAGCAAATCCTGTGTGATCCAGTTACAGGTATGGCATGTTTCTGGGATATTCCTCCATCATGCCAGTGGTCTAGCTTCAAGCCCTGTGAGATGCTATCACTTCATTGCACGGGTGTGTTCTGTAGAGCACATCCTCCATGGTAACAGGGAGTGGTGGAATTAGAATTAAATCCTGATGAAGCCCCTCTCATCCTCTGGCTCTACCTATGCAGAGGCTGAGACAGCCGCCCTCCCAGGACCCAGCACTGAAACATTCACAGCCTGCAGCTCCTTGGCCACCTGCCTTTTGACCTCAGCACCCAAAGGGACTTCAATTCCTCCAGGGTCTGCCTCTCACAGTGACCACCAGCTCTTCAACCCATCCCTGCAGTTCCACTACTCTCAACAACAGGTGACACAGCAGAGAAACACACCAGAGAATTCTGATGCGTTCCTCAGAGGACAGCTGCGCTTCCCTATAATGACGTTCATTAGTCTGTCCGACAGCATTTCTGTTCTCAGGTTAATATGTTTCACTTAATGAGGCATTTACTTTCAGTTAGAAAACTCCTGAAGAAGCATGTTTTCTCCCGATGAACTAAGCTGATGAGTAGATTAATACCAGGCTTGAAATGCCGACCAAGAAAATGAATCTAACCAGCTCCTCTTTCTTCTTCAGGCATGAACTGAGCTTGAATTAATCTGAGTTAAACTTGTCAGAGGAAGAAGAGGAAGAAGATTCTTACTTGGCTCTGTGATTTGTCTTATATAGATTTATTTCTTTTCCACTCCAGATTCATGATTTGAAAGAACAAGGGTCAGAAAGTGATGTGTGTGGGTACTGAGTAGGGGTGGGAAGTGAAGTGGGATAGAGAAGTGATGAAATAGGGAACAGGAAGAGTAGAGCGTGAAGGGGGTCCTCACATGGGACAGAGAGCCACAGTGGGCAGGGCCGGGGAATTGATGGGCCATCTAACATCACCAATGTTTCAGGGTTCCCTGTGGGCACTAAGTGGGTCTTTGTTAAGTGAGTGGAGGAGATGCTCTGAGAATAGATTGTATTCCAGGAATCATGCAACCTAGAGAGAGAGAGCTGATGCTCTTTGTCCCAGCTGTACTTGCTGGGTGAGCAGGTTTGAACCTGCCGGCCTCCTGGCCAAAGATGACTCCAAAGCTAAATTCCCATGATGGCCTGATCAGTGAATGTTTCATGTCCTTCCCCACAGGCATGGTAGCTATAGGATGTTAGCCAGCTCACCTTCTCTAACTCTCAGAAATGGACTTCCAGGCCATCCCAACTCAACAAAAGTCATAATAAAGGAAAAGTCCAACACTATATCTGTACAACCTCATCCTCCTGCTTATCCTGAGGAAGGCCAGCCTAGTCCCATTGCCTTCATAGTTAGAATGAAGTGGTTTCTGTGGGGGTGAGGGAAACCCCACAGAAAAACAGATTATACTTGAAATCTCATTTCTGAGCTTCCCAAATCCACCACTCTGGGGCTACATTTACTTCATTATAAAATAGCAAACATGCAGCATTATCAGACCACAACAATAAATTAAGTTAAACCACATGTGACCAGGCCAGTAAGTGGTCAGCAACCTTGTATAATATTGAACTAGGAGGAGTAGATGCCATCTGTATCCCAGATACACCAGGCACATTTTACTTTCCAACCTGTATACTATCTGTGTCTGTGTTCTCAATCCATCTGATTCCAGCCTGTGAGTCGAAATTCATGGGAACCCCACCTCTATTTTCTCCCTCCCTGCTCCCTCATTCGATTGGCTATAACTGTTATTCAAGGTTCTGACAAGGTCAGAATTAATTGAAGGTCTTGGATAGTAACATGACTATAATTTGTGAAAGCTCTTCTTAGTGTATCCAAAAGTGTACCCTTTATCCCAACAAATGGAGATATAAATACTGTTCAGATAATTTGGCTTTGGAATCTACTTTGCTGGACCACTTAAACCTAGCACAGTCTTGGTGCCTTGTCAGTTGAAAAGTAAAACTTCTCCACACCCATCTTTGCTTTCCTGTCTCCAAAGGCCCTG
>PVKC010049492.1:0-10713 GCA_004027635.1 Crocidura indochinensis | reverse complement strand
CGAACCGAGGTCCATCCTAGGCTAGCGCAGGCAAGGCAGGCACCTTACCTCCAGCGCCACCGCCCAGCCCCGGGAATTGTTTTAAAAATAAAACTATAAAATGGCACTGAAGGCAATACATCTTTTACATACTTTATAATACTATAAACTCCAGAGAGGTATAGATAGGATCTTATAAACTACTATGTCTTTTTTTTTAGCTTTTCCATGTAAATATTTATCTTACAAATTAAACAAGAAACAGAAAGCTGCATTAATAACATCAGATAGGCTTATTTTAGAAATTCCTGTAAACCATATATTTTTAATGCATACCTAAGAAGGTCACTGAAAATGTTTTCTTTTTTAATTCTTGAAAAAAATTTCTAACACGGGGCCGGAGAGATAGCATGGAGGTAAGGCATTTGCCTTTCATGCAGAAGTTCGGTGGTTCGAATCCTGGTATCCCATATGCCTCCTCCACCCACCCACCCCCAACCCCCGTGCCTGCCAGAGGCGATTTCTGAGCATGGAGCCAGGAGTAACCCCTGAGCGCTGCTGGTTGTGACCCAAAAACAAAAAAAAAATTTTTTTCTAACATATAAAATTCCTGTTTTTTGAACTGTCTCACAAAACATGCACGTTGTAATTATTATGTCATTCAAGCCTGAAGAAAGTTTATTAGGGAACTCATAACATAGCCAACACTTTATACTATAAGGGTAACTCCCCAAAATATACTAACATCCCTTCATTTTGTTCACATAAATAAACCCCTGTTATAAATAACCCCATAAAATTAACTGAAGAAAATCACATCCACTAACAAAAAGAAATAAACTTGTTTACCTTATTAATTCTAATCTGTTAGTGATTTACTTGATAACTATATTTGGGCATTTTGCCAACATGGAAAAGAGCCTTCAACTAGGTGATTTTCAATAAGTAAGAAAAGAGAGAGTGACAGAAAAGCATAGAAAGAAACAGAAAAATATCTCTTGCATTTTTAACAACAGTGTGTGTGTATGCCACACCTGACACTGGTGGGGTAAGCAGGAGCTAGAATAGAGGCAAATCAAATCCAAGGCCTCCTGCTCTTCACTACCAATACTGAACTATGTTTCATTCTTATTAACAGTATTTTTCTCAACTTCTTTATATAATTATGGTCTCACACAAAAATAACTTCATGTCGATACGCTAGTTAAAATTTCTCTATGAAACTGACGAGGATGCCTACTGGATATAGTACTTTACTTAGAAAAGAATTTCCCAGCTTATGCATTTCTCTAAGAGGCTTGAAAGAGATGACAGAAAAACATCTAACCTGGTACCAGAGTCAGGTCTAATTTTAGGTTTCAGTGTGTGCAGTGAGCTAGAGATGCTAAAGAGCGCAAGATGGCACCTACTAGGGGGACTTTTCATTGAAATAGCATAGAGGGATTTTATGTGTTTTTAAATACACTTTATATAAAAATGTATTTGAAGGGCTGAGGAGAGGACTCAAAGAGTGGTAGTGTATGCCTTGGCAGAGGCCTGGGTTCAGTTCCCAGCACTCCATGTGTCCATGACAAGGCCAGGGGGCATCCCTAAGCACTGAGCCGGCATAGTTCCTGTCCATATGTAACCAGGTCACCATGTATGACCCCCCACTCCATATGTATGTTAAGAGGGAACTGGTGATAAGACATAAAGCGCACATCTTCCTTTTCAATAAAAATGTTAAGATCTATACTTATTGCCATGAAATATGTCCTCTGTAAGCTATAAACTATTCTAAGATAATTGGTTTATAGAACCTTCTTCCCTGAGATCCTAGCAAGGTTTTGAGGAGAGAGTGGGGGGATCTTCCTAGACATTCTCTGAGACCTAGCAGTGTAGCTGCCTGTCATTTCTAGTAGTCTTATATTCACTTGTGTTCTCTACACCTCTTTCAGAGATTCTTCTGTCTTTCCAAATTCTTTCAATATAATAATTCTTCATATTAAAGCACACTTAATTCTTTTTTTCTTGCTCAAATTATGGTAAAGTTTCCTCCTGAACTGACTCAAACTGATATCCTATCTCTTTCTCAACTTTAAGTTTTTCAATATTGTCAGAATTTATTATAATAAACATCTTTTGTGTGATCACCAGAAAATGCAAGCTAATTCTGTTTGGGAAAATTGAGGGAAGCATCTATGCTACATTAACATTACTCTTAAGTAAGCTTTTATATTTTTAATACTGCAGAAATAAATGTGAGATGAAAACCATTAAATCTGAAAACATTCTATTGTGTCATAAGAGTGCAGCTATTTTATTTCTGGTTTGTTTTAAATCTTAACCTTCATATCCAATTTCTGGTATGGTATTAGGCAGTAATTTTAGACAACATGAATATGAAGCTAAACACTATTGTAATCGTGTTACTTTAACTACAAATTTTTAAAGTACCAATTTCTTTTCAATATTACCCCAAATTACATTTTCAGATCACTTTAAGCATTATAAATCAAAGTAACATCTTTTTTCCCTTAACTATACCTATAGTTGATATAACCTTAGGTTATATCAACAGGCTATTGTGAGGAATCCTGAAATGACAGGTGCTAGCTGCTCAATTTACTTTCATTTTGACATTTCAGCCCATCTTACCATGCTCAAGAATGATCAACTGGGCTCCAGCTTGTGCATTTCCAACATCATTCTCAGCAATGCACTGATAAAATCCTTCATCTGATTTTACCAGACCCAGAACTTGAAGATTATGTTCTTTCTGAGGGAGAAAAACATAAGTAACATCTTGCAATTCAAATAATGAATACTAGTTTAATGTCTCAAAAAATACTCCTTATAAGAGAAAAAAATGTAAATAAAAATGTAGAAGATTTTCTACCTGGTGACTTGTAGTGAGCTGCATGGATAACTCTTATTTACTTACTAAGTCTTGTATCTCTGTGATGTTTGTTAATCAAATTTCACATGAGCATTTTATTAAGGTACTGAACTTAACAGAAAACACTTTCACGAACAAAAAAAAAAGAGTGATTTCAATGAAGAACATAATCCTAGTGTTAATATATGCCCACAATGCTTGAAAATTTACGCTTTTTCTGGGGACAGTATTAGGCAAGAAATACCTTGTAGTTAGTGAAATCCATAAATTCTTCAAGGCATTATTTTTTATGAATTTAAAGAACTATGAAAACTCCACTAAAATAATAATTATAAAAGCTAATTTAACCATAAGTTTCTTTTTATTAAGGTTAAATACTTTTGGATTACTTTTGATTACATATGAGATTAAACATTTCAAAAATAGAAAATAGTTGTCTTCTAAAAAAATTACCTAATGTGAGAATTCATTATGGAACAGTAGGTCTTTTTACAAACATATTTACTTTGCATTACTTCTACCAATATTAAGTATACATATTGGCATGCAGTTAATCCTTATTACTAAAGTCTAGATAATTCTATAATATGGATATCAAATAATGATAAGAATATGAGATAATATTTACCTAGCATTTACTATAAAGAGTAAAAGTGGTTGGCAATCCTTAAATATCTTTAACATTATTCCTTTTAAAAAATATTTTATATGGGGGGCCGGGCGGTGGCGCTGGAGGCAAGGTGCCTGCGCTAACCTAGGACGGACTGCGGTTTGATCCCCCGGTTCCCCATATGGTCCCCCGTGCCTGCCAGGAGCGACTTCTGAGCGAATAGCCAGGAGTAACCCCTGAGCGTCACCGGGTGTGGCCCAAAAACCAAAAAAAAAAAACAAAAAAAAAATTTTTGTTATATGGAGCTCTAAACAATGAATGCTTATTCTGAAGGTTCTGGACATCATAGGAGAACAGATTTCCATTACTGTATATAGTTATGAAGATAAGCAAAACAAATACATATGTATACATATATACACTCACACACACCTGGGATAGTCACTGTAGGACAGAGCTCAGCTGTCATGTATACCAAGAAAGGGTACTGGAATAGCCTAGAATACAAGTGAGGGGCATTTTCTGTTTGCTCACTTTAAGAAGGTAGAATTTCCAGGGGGTGTGCTCAGCAATATTGTTTCTATAATGGGGACAGTAGGTCAAATAAATTTGGGAAACTCTATACTGTCTATGAACTTCTCTATCTTCATCCATGACATATATAAACTGTTTCATGAAACTGACCTCTAGGTGATTACATATGAAGACATGTAAAGGTTTCGATGTAAGTGTTCTTTGAAAAGTACTTACTACAATCTTAAAGTAATCACTTGGTATGACCATATCTCCATTCTTGACCCACTTCACAGCTGGAGTTGGTTTCCCAGTCACTTCACACTCAAATACAATATCCATAGATTCGTGAGCATACATATTTGTAGGTTGCTTCAGGAATTCAGGTTGGGCTTTAAAAAAAAAAGTTAGAACACGAGTGAAAATAAAAAACAGGCAATCATATTTCGAGTAATTAAAATAATAAATACTTAAATTATTTGAGGCTTTATATATGTTATAAATATGTATGCAAATGTATATTTAAATATGTCAGAACTGATATTTAAGAACTGATAGTCTGGGCCTAATTGACTGGAATACTTCTCAAGAAAAAAAAAATCTAAGTTTCCTTGTTAGAAGTCTTCACTAACTACATATGGAAGTTGAAAATATGAATGCTGAAGTTGACATTATAAATTGAAGTTCAAAATATAAATTGTTTGAAAATGGGTATTGAAGATTTTCCCCCTAACATTTATCCCATTCTGGAAGAGCCATAAACAAAACTCAAAGAGCTGAGAAGACTGACAGTCTCTTCCTTTTCATTCAGCCTAATGCGCAACCCCCCCATACCTCTACTCCAAGAAAAAAGGAATTCAATCATCACATCAGAAGCCTTAAATAGCTCACTCATGCAACACCTTCCTGGAACATAGCTCTCTCAACATGAAATGGTTTTTAAGGGTGGAGAAAGAGTGACAGGCTATTTGGGGTAAAGTTAGTTTGCATTTGCAAATGTCTGCATTTTCTAGCAGCTCCCTTCCTCTTGCCTGGAGGCTGTAAATCACTTTCAGATTAAAAATTTGAATTAAGAGGAACAAAGTAGATCAAATTTGTCACTTAGAGCTTTATGCATTACATTTTTGATAAAGGAGGTCTTATTGATCCCTGTTTAGTGTCAAATGACAAAAAATGTCTATGTCACAAAGCAGTAAATCAATTTAGCTTGGCTCCACTGGGTTTTTTTTTTTTTTAATTTTATTGCCTTTTAAAGAATAGTAAATTTTATTTTTCTCCCCAACTGTAGTTCAGTCTGTTGGGATTTTGACTGTGACTGCATTGGATCTGTGGCAATAGACAATCCAATAATATTGTGTCTTTCCATAATCACAGTATCTCTTTCCATTTTATATAAATCTTTGGCTTTTCACTTTGTTTTATAGTAATCAACACGAAATTTTGTTCACACTTTGTTAGGTATATAATCTAAGCAATATTTTGGTCCTACTGTAAGAAGCATTACATTTTTTCTAGTTTCTAATTGCTTATGCTAGTACATAGAAGTGTAATTTCCTGGGGCTGGTGCAACAGCACAGCTGGTGGCATGCTTGCCATGCATGTGGCCAAACTGGGTTCAATGCCCAGCAATTCCATAAGGTCTCTGGAGGCCACCAGTATTAATTCCTGAGTACAAAGACAGGAATAACCCCTGAGAACAGCCGGGTGTGTCCCCACACAAAAAAGGAGAAGTAATTTATTTAGGTGTGTCAATCCTTTATTATCAAACTGAGATCATTTATGAGTAAATGAGTAAATTCATTTAGTGCATATTTATATATACTACATATGTACATACACATACCACTGACTTAGACATGTCTGTGATAAAGAAAGATTTACTTCTACTCTAATTCACTTTTTTTGTATTTTTCATTTTTTGGACACTGGCTAGAGTGGGCAGGCACTATTGAGAATTCAGACTATCTATGTAATTTAGGCAAAGAAAAGGAGCATGAACAGCAAGTAGGACACCACATAATTAGTAGGAGGTAAAGAAGAAATGTAATCTTCAGAAGTAACATATATTAGACATACCTACCCCAATATGTATGTACAATCAGAGAAATCTATTGAATTTGACTATCCTTTCAAACAATGGTTAGATAATGTGTTTTTATTCTGGAGTGATGATACAGCAGGTAGGGTGCTTACCCTGCACATGGCAGACACGAATTGGATCTCCTATAGGAATTACCTCTAAACTCCATTAAGACTAAGCTCTGAGCACTGCTGGATGTGGCCAAAAGCCAAAACAACAACACAAAGACAGACACTTCACAAGACTGATCGTATAATATTGGAAAACGTAGCAAATTTTTTTTTAAAAAGTTCACTAAGGAAGATGGGGGGGTTCCACTAAGGGGCTAGAATACAAGGTTTAAGCTTCATGCTTGCCTTGCATGCAGCTGATCTGCAGTTTGATTTCCAGTTCCATATGATTCCTGAGCACTGCCAGGAATAATTCATGAACAGAGTCAGGAGTAAGTCCTGCGAAATGCCAGATAAGACCTAACCGCCCCACAATTGTTTAAAAATTGAAAAATCCATTAATATAATTTTAGCATGCATTTTAGTAAACAGACTCCCAAAGATTATTAGAAAAAAAACCACAACATTCAATTTGTCATTTTTCCTTTAATTAATAAAATAATGCCTATAAAATGTTCTCTGGAATTTAACTTCTCTATAGATAGTATTCACACCAATTAAACACAATGTAAGAGCAGATGTTTGTGGTTGGAAAATTAAATTGATAACCAGAGAGCAAATGAGTCAATTAACATAAGAAAATAAGCTGTTGTAATAGAAGATTATACATTTCGTTACCAAGAGATAATTAAGCTTCAAATTCTCTTTGACAGCTTCCTATGCCTTCTAATGTCATCATCATTACAAGAATAATTTTAATTGCTAAATACACAAGCAGAATTTAGTACTAAAACATATTATACTTGCAAAATTCTTTTACTAGAAACATCACTTAATTCCATCACTGTTATATAATGCTGGAAATTACCACTTAATTCAAACATAAAATAATACAGGGCCAACATCAATGTTTCAAGGTTACTTTATTATGCTGTTATCTGGAAGATAACCATTTCATTTACATTAACTCAGAGTTGGTGAGATTTCTATTGTTTCTCTGTAATGGTTTAAGCATTGAAATTCTTATAAAGCTCTTTAAGTAGAGAACTAGAACAATTTAATCTCTTTTATGTTAAACTGCACACTTGCAGTTCTTAAACTCCAATAATTTACAAAATTACAAGTAAAGCCTTTTAAAATATAAGCAACAAGCCATTTCACAGCCTGAAACCACTTCAGGGATGTTATCCGGTTGTCTAATCACAAGTCCTCTGAGAAGTAATGGCCTTAGAGATAATACAATAGGTAAAATGCTTGTCATTGTCAATGTGGGTGAGATCTCTAGCGCTAAATACAGTCCTCCAAGCCCCACCAGGAGTAATCCCTGATTACTGAATTAGGAGTTAGCCGTGGGTACTGCTCATGTGACCCAAGAACCAAAACTAAAATCAAAAGAAAATCCAAAAGATAACAACAACAAAAACCTAACAAAGGAAAAACTACAATAGAAACTCATTTCTTGAGGCAAATTTTCCTTTCAATGAAAGTAAACACATTTGGGGCCCTATCTTAATCTCCAAAAGCAATGGGAAAAATCGTATCTTTGAAATAGTATAAAAAGATTGTTAAAAGATTCCAAAATGACATTACTTTTTTTTTTTTTGAACCATACCTGGTGATGCTCAGAGGTTACTCCTGGCTATGCCCTCAGAAATTGCTCCTGGCTTGGGGGAGGGACCATATGGGATGTTGGGGATCGAATCTAGGTCTGTCCTGGGTCAGCCATGTGCAAGGCAAATGCCCTACTGCTGCGCCATTGCTCCAGCTCCTAAAATGACATTAGTTTACTTCCATTCCCACAACTGCAGTCTCATGTCTTTCCCTTAATTCAGTGGTTCTCAAATAGTGGTCGACGGAGGGGTGGGAGGCGCGAGGCTCCATAAAGGGGGGGCGCGTTTGACTTCGGCAAACACTGTCATAACAAACTAAACCCCGTGTTTATGTCTCTGTATGTCTCTGGAGCTGAGAGTTGCTGTGTCCTGCTTCAAACCCCGCTTAGAAAAGCTATGCATTGCAAAACGTGCTCATTGTAGACATTCATTCAGATATCACCTCTGATGAAAAAATCAGCTCAAATTATTTTATGTATTTTTGTTTTGCAGGTTAAAGTTTTTTTTTGTTTTTTTTTTTTTTTTTTTTTTTTTTTTTTTTTTTTTTTTTTTTTTTTTTTAGTAAAGATACTATTTACAATCGCAGGGGGAGTGAAAAATGTGTTCTTCTTCCTAGGGGGCATGACAGAACATAATTGAGAAGCACTGCCTTAACTTAACCAAAACCCCTCTTTATAGCTCAAAAGGAATCTAGGTGTCAGATCTTACTAAAAACATTTCCTTAGAGAAAATGATCCACAAGCCCCTGCTTCTCTCCCCACTCTTAGGTCATCACTATCATATCTATATGCCATTGAAACCCCAGGAACTATTAAAGAAACAACTATCTCTAAGGTAGGCTTATATGTCCTGCAATGAAAAGATACGATCATACAACCCATGAGGAGAAACATACAAAAACAGAATGGGGCTGGAGAGATAGTATAGTGGGTATAGTAGATAGTATAGTAGGGTAGCACTGCAAATAGCTGACCTGGGTTTGATACCCAGACTCTATATAATCGATCCCTCAAGCACTGACAGGAGTAATCTGTGAGCACACAGCCCTGATCACAGCCACTAGATGTGACCAAAAAACTGGCTCCAAAGCAATAAATCAAGTATTATTCCCTACCTAATTCTATGAGCACTGAAATATATTGGATGTCTGTCACTCTGAAATATATGAAAAAGATTCAAGTGAATAAAGTGATGGATATGTGACACAGCAAGTTGGTGTTGGGTGTTTGCTATAAAATTCCTTCAGCATCTTATAATGGAAAATTTCCAACATACAGAAATGTTGGGGAAAATCAGGTGATTTGCATAACTATTAAAATATTAATTCAAGCTTTTAAATCAAAGCTTGAAAACCACCTGATTTTCCCCTCAAGGAAAAATATTCTTACTCATTCCTTCATTCTCATTAGCACACTATTATGCCTAAGAATTCAAAGAGATAACAAAAGATGTCTTGGTGGCTTAAAGTGCTTTCTCAAACAAGCGTGAGGCCACATGTTCAAACAAACCCCTGTGCTGACCACATGCACCTGGGCTATCCTGACAGTTCTGTTGTTTAGGATTCCAAGAAGGTGGTTGAAAGAAAGAGTCTTAAAAGAAAGAGATGATTTGACCTTTATGCATGGTGTTAGATGGGGGTCTGAGTTCGCGTTTTTTGCAAGTGGCTACCCAGCTGTGCCAATACCACTTGTTAAAGAGGCTTTCCTTGCTCCATTTTATTTTATTTTTTATTATTATTTTTTTTTGTTTTTTGTTTTTGGGTCACACCCGGCAGTGCTCAGGGGTTACTCCTGGCTCCATGCTCAGAAATTGCTCCTGGCAGGCACGGGGGACCATATGGGGCATCGGGATTCGAATCGATGACCTTTTGTATGAAAGGCAAACGCCTTACCTCCATGCTATCTCCCGGGCCCCCCTTGCTCCATTTTAGATTTCTTGCCCCTAAAGCCAAATAATCTTGGGCACGTTTGCACTACCTTTTCTTTCTATCCATACCCCCAATTTTTTTTTTGAGCTTCTGAGT
This sequence comes from Crocidura indochinensis, assembly GCA_004027635.1. Taxonomy (NCBI): domain Eukaryota; kingdom Metazoa; phylum Chordata; class Mammalia; order Eulipotyphla; family Soricidae; genus Crocidura; species Crocidura indochinensis. The sequence continues at coordinate 910 of PVKC010049492.1, read as the reverse complement.
TTTATTTTTAGAATGAGGCAGCTACTATTCTCATACTGGCTATCATCTCTGTCATATAGATAGCAGAAAATAATTAAAATTAAAAAGAGAATCAGTAAGTTTATCACATCAAATTAATTTTTAAAAATCTGATATGACAGACTTACTGAGATGACTACAATTACTAAATTCTTCCTGGCATGAATCTCATCACCAACCTGGATACATATTATAGTACCTTGAGTAAAAGACAAGAGTTCAACAAAAACAATACAATATAACAAGTATTATATGGAAAATTGTCTTCCACAAATACTGGAACAGTTTAAAGAAAATGAATGAATGGCTGAGAAATTCAAAATGGCACAAACTTGAAATTCTGAGATCAAAAGAGAAAACCTAGGAAATGCATTAATATAGAAATCACAGCAGTCATTTTATTGCTGATTGTGAGGCTCAAAGGAGCAAGAACATGTCCTAATATTAAAATTCTTTTGCTCAGGACAGAGAGAGAGTATATCAATTATGATGCCTGCCTTGCACATGCTACCCGATTCAAAACTTGGTGACCCATTTGGTCCTCAGAGATCACAGGAGCAATCCCTGAGCACAGAGTCAGGAGTAAGCAATGAGCACCCCAGGTAGTGGTCTCACCAAAATAAAATTCGTATAATATTTTAATAAAATTGAATATGGTTATTAATATTTTGTCCAACTATTGTCAAAGACAGGAAGGGTCCCTGTATGAACAAACAGATCTAGATAAGAGAGCAAGAAAAACAAGAATGGTCTGATACCGAAGTGTGATTGGTCTGGTGCATAGACAATGAAAATAAAACATAGAGCCAAGGGTCATCTGATGGATAGTGGTAAAGAACCAAACCCAAATAAAGGGCCAGAGAGATAACTCAAAAGGCTGGAGCACATGACT